>JAZGTJ010003010.1:23918-38206 GCA_036877575.1 Botia almorhae
ACAGAGAAAGAGAAAGTGAGTGAGAAAGAGTGTGTGTGTGTGTATGTGTGTGTGAGAGAGAGACAGAGAAAGAGTGTGTGTGTGTGAGAGAGAGAGACAGAGACAGAGAAAGTGAGTGAGAAAGAGTGTGTGTGTGTGTGAGAGAGAGAGAGAGAGAGAGAGAATGTGCTGAGGGAGATTTGTTGCCATTCTCTACATCTCTTAATTTTACATGCTGTCTTTTGTGGAGGGAGTTTAGGTTTTGCTGGACTGCTAGAAGTGATTTATATCTTCATTCATCACAAAGAGTCAGAAATATGAGTGTGTGGTGGAAGATGCAGGTGAACATTTCTCTGGACGGATGTGTTCAAAAGAGGCGTTTCTGCAGTCATTCAAATGAATGAAACGGCTCTAACTGACAGACACAAGTCATTATGGTTTCTGGGGTGGACGTCTCTTTATGTGACCATCTGGAAAACAAGGGCTTGTACTTCTCTCTGGCAGGTGAAGCCAAACATGACTTTTCACATGGAGAAAACTGAGTAAAGATTCTTCAAATCTGTGTTTGTTTCCCATAAAATATTTAAATTACGGGTTTAAAAACTAAATAATGACAGAATTTGTATTTTTTGGTGAACTGATCCTTTAAGTGTGACGTCTTCTTTTCCCTCTTTCTATTTTTATTCACACTGTTTGTTTGCTTGTGTGTGTGTATTTAAATGTTGTAGATACGACTGCAGTGGTTATGGGGGCTTATAGCTGACTGCTCACCTTGTCAGAACTTATTAGCCTGTGTGTGCTTTGTTATTGCCAGCGGCTTGAATGAATTCAACCACAAATACAGACTGTTCTCTCTTTCTACCCTACACCCATGCTCACAATCCTGATTTATCTTCTTCTCTGTAGTCATGTCTTCCTTATTGCTTTTCTCCTTTTTATTCTTGTTGTTCTGTGGCAGGGAAGTGTTCATGTTCAGTACCTGAATGTTACACACATATGCTGGTTTAATGGGATGCACAAGCAGTACGTACAATACTGAAGTCACAGGAAACATTCTCCTGTTCTCTCAGTGGGTTGTTTTAACATAGCTGTATTTCATAGTTTTCTTTGAGATCTCAGTTTTCAGCAGGAGTCTTAGGTGAGACATACAGCAGCCGACTGATCAGCCAATGAGAGACACCTGAATATCATGTGCTCCAGTTTCCTCTGATTCAGTTTACATTCTCATTCTTTAATTTAGTTTTTAATTGTGTAATGTTTAAATGAACCACATGCCGCTGATTTAAATAGTAAAATAAAACGTATTTTGATATTTTCTGTCACTTTGTCACAACAAATTATATAAGAATAAGATGGTCTCAACAAAATTGTTATTTGAGTATTAAAGTTTGAATATTAATGTCATGGCAGATTTGACCTGAGGGGTATGTTTTTGTAGTCAGTGTCGTCAGTATTTATCATGCTCAATCTTTCTACATTATCAGTAACTTGTGTCTCTCCTCAGAACTCATTTTTATGAACAAAAAAAAGGAGGCATGTGATGTCTGTCTCTCGTCTTTAACTTTGGCTGCGCCCCGGTTGGGAAGTTAGCCTCTGTTGACCCTTTGATTGGTGGAGATGTTGGTTCTTCATGTGATTTCCAGTGTTTCTCTTCCCACAGCAGGAGACAGGAGCTGGAACTCACCTCAGGGTTTCTAGTTTTTGTCCCTTGCTTTTGACTTCATGACTAGTATCAGACTGTCTTTTGAGTGTGTATTGTAGAACACGTCTTATATGCTCATTGAGTTTCTCTCTGGTATTGATGAGAGTCTGTGAAGCTATTGGAGATGACTGACTGCTGACAGTGAGTACAGCTATAAACTGACAACAGAGGAAACTAGTTCGGACAAGCTGTTCCCTTCACCTTGTGCATTAGTCTTACACAGTCAGAATTTTGACCCTGAGTCCATGTAACAGCTGCCCTTTTCTACCACAGCACATTCCTCATCACATACACTATACTGAATATTAAACTCACCATTTGTAAAGCTGGAAATCATGCTATACACTAATATTTAGCGGTAGTGTTTTATATTATATGTATTTTATTGTCATGAGTATTTAAATAATGATCATGATAATAAGTCTGATTAGCTCTGAGTTTATAATGATGGTCATATCACATGGATGGACATGTTTATAATACGTCATATTTTTGTACTGTGTTGTTGCATGACAAAGATGTAACTGTTCATTTGTCATCATGCTCTGTGTGTGTGTGTGTGTGTGTTTTAGGTTCTTTCAGATGTCCTCACACTGCAGGTCTTGACCTGTCATGAACTTCACCTATCATCAGCACACGTCATTATATATTGGTGTAAGTTTAATCATGTTTTCTCTAGCAGAATAAGCAGAATATGAAGCTGATTTTCTAAAGCTGCCGACTAAACCCTCATGCAGTCAGCAGTCTTATAAATGTGTCCCCTGTATTAACAGATTTACTGATGATGGTGCAGTGACTTTGTTTGGTGCTGTGTTTACAGAAATTTTGTATGCTGTTGTAGTTTTCTTGTATATCTGAATACGGCCTTCTGAAATTTGATCATCTTATAATTCAGGAAATGTTTTTATTTTTTGGGGTTGTGGTTTTTTATGCAGTTGCTAAGATATTCTGGGTGGATTTTCTTTAGATTTGAGGCACCACAAATGTTGCAGGATGAGTTCAAATCAAATCACTAATCTTTAAAATAAGCAAGTGATGAAAAGTAATTGTAATGTAATGATGGTAATGATGGTAATGGGCAATTTCAAGCATTTTCATGTAAAGTCCAAATTCTTTTACATAAGTTTTAAAACTGAAATGACCTGCTTTGTTTTCACTGGTGATCTAATCATCTATTCATCATTATTCAATGATTCACCTGCATAGAATACAGTATGAGAAGCTTGTTTTATATTGTAAATAGAGTTGAGTCTAAAGGCTTGTCATATTGCCTTTATGAAACAAACACTGAATCATTTATGAAATCAGAGCAAAAACAATTTCAGTAATTCTAGCAGAGTGATATAGATTTCTCAAACATCAACCAGTTGTTCTGAAAACAACATGATGAATGAACCAAATGAATCATAATTAAGTGCATGTAAACCAATTATGAAAATAAATAAATGTTTGTCTTGTAACGGCCCCTTAAAGATCATTTAATGATGTTACACTGGGCAGATTTTGTTTGATAATGTCTTTATGTCTGTATTACTGATCATGATCTCTCAGTATTTTTATTGTTAAATTATATGTATCAACGTGATAAAAAACTTTCTGTTCTTTCTGTTCCAGTTCATACAGCTGTAAACAGTGTGCTCTGTGTTCAGCGAGTGTGCTTTAGAGAGCCGTGTTGTCTGTATATCAGGGCAGTAATGACTGCAGACTGGATAGCCGGTGTGTGTGTGTGTATGAGTGTGATACAGGACAGATGTCTTTCCACTTACAGTTCCCTGTGGAGTTCAGTGGAAGTTCTTCATCTGCAGGCTAGTGTCTTCAGCCGTCACCTCTGATCATCTGTGTTCTGCTAAAGAGCTTCTTTTTGAAGCAAAGAGCTTAACATCCTCAACTTTTATTCTATACACATATAGTCATTTTTGTCCTTTTTGTTTTCAATGTTCTGTGATTTAAAAGCAGACTTTGTCACTAATCTTTGTCACAAATCTCTTACAGCTAAGTATTAAACTTCTGTGTCGTGCACTGTCTGTGTTATGAAGATGAATATGAGTTCAATTAATAAGCATGTTGAGAAGATTATTGCTTTTCTCACTGATCAGTCATGTGATATTTCCCTGACAGCTGCATGAAAGGACTTTATAAAATCAATCAGTCATTCTTGCTTTTGAAAAGTTCAGCATAAACAAACACAAATAAACAGCCTGTCACAGTTATTGTGTAGTAAAATATTTTATAGAGCTGTTTATTGAGTTTTGAAATGAAGCATTCATAAAGAATACTACAGCACACTTCTGAAATCCTTCGTCTTAAATATCGCAGTGTGTGTAGTTGTTAGATCATCTACAGAAAGCACTAAGCATGTGGAATAATTGATGCTTTTAAATGTTTGTACGAGTATAAAAGCTGGTGTTTTGACCCTCATCACTCCAAAACGATAAATCAGCTCACCGTGATTAGTCGTGTAGTTTCTCTTTATCTCTGGATTTGTGTCTCTTTTTTCCTCCTGCTGTGTTTGTGTATCACTCACTGCAGCTCTGTGTTCAGTCCTCCTTAGGCTGTAAGAACTGGCTGAACCTGAAACCTCTTCTTAACCTCGGGCTGATTAAACTGGGTCTATTACTCACCCGTACAGTGTGTGTGTTGTTTGTCATCTTCATACAGCTGTTAGCTCTACACAACACCCAGCTAACAATTTTATGTTATAGGAACATTTCCGTAATGTTTCAAGAAATGTTATTTGAAAGTTCTAGAAACATTCAAAACATACAGT
This sequence comes from Botia almorhae, assembly GCA_036877575.1. Classification (NCBI taxonomy): domain Eukaryota; kingdom Metazoa; phylum Chordata; class Actinopteri; order Cypriniformes; family Botiidae; genus Botia; species Botia almorhae. The sequence continues at coordinate 28,367 of JAZGTJ010003010.1, forward strand.
TTTTAGACGTTGTATTAATGTTAGTGTTTGGTTTTAATAATGTTATCCAAACCTAATGTTATAATTCTGAAATGTTTTTTTTTATTTAGCAGGACAGTGCATATTAAAAACAGAACATCTGTAACATGCCAGAATTAGCCAAAGGCTAGTTTTCATCTGTTGTTTTTAAAATGTTCCAATAACAACTTTGACAGAACTTTGAGAGAACATTAGCCTATGTTCTGAGAACGTTCCCTGTTAGCTGGGTAGTTCTTAGTGATCATCCCTGTTAAGCGCCAAAAAGATACAAGAGTAAGTAAAATAGAATTTTCATTTTGAGTGAATTGTTTCATAAAAGGAAGTTTTTAACACATAAATTAACTCTTTCTGTGTATTATAAATATGAAATATCAAAGCAAACAGCCATTAAGTCCATACCAATAATCCTGGTTTAAAAATCTGCCTTCTGTGAAGATGACAGAGGACAGAATGCCAGTAAGGGCTCAGGTAACATACAGCAGCTGTGTGTCACTAATGATGGGAAACACGATTAGAAGAGATTTTGGGTTGGTTTATAACAAAGAGTTCACAGGAACCAGAAGCACTTCCTGCGACTCTTCTTGACCGTCTGCAGGGCCTGTGGAGACTCCTGCTGGTGTGGAGGAGGAAAGACAAGCTGAGGAGAGCTCTGCCCTGACTCCTGCTGCTCCGGAATCTTCCATGCCTGCGTCACCTGACCCTCCTGAAGACGGAAGTCATGCTCCACACTGAGGGGATGAGAGAGAGAGAGAGAGAGAGAGAGAGTTTCATCATGGTGATAAAAATGCATCAAACAGCACTATAAAGATGCCCACAAAGTATTTAGTAATATAAAAGTGCATGAAGATAAACTCTGAGTGTAGTGTCACATTTAGTGGACAGTTCTAGCAGGAGTCTGAAAGTTTCAATGGAAATCTAAGGTGAAACAAACACAGTAAGACAGAACAGCTGTTCTTGATGTTCTTGTGGTCTTGCCTACTTTTGTAACAACTTTGAATGAAGGAAATGATGATAGAATCATAACGATAACAGACGCTCATCGCAACGCTCATCGCAACGCTATGCAACGCTCATCATAACTCTCATCATAACTCTCATCATAACTCTCATCATAACTCTCATCATAACTCTCATCATAACGCTCATCATAACTCTCATCATAACGCTCATCATAACTCTCATCATAACACTCATCATAACTCTCATCATAACTCTCATCATAACTCTCATCATAACGCTCATCGTAACGCTCTCATCATAACGCTCATCATAACACTCTCATCATTGTTTCTCTCATATATATTTATATACAGTCATTTTATTGAAGAGAGAATATTCCCGTCATTGAGTGCTTCTCTACAACAGTTCTACTTTTAAACTCTTCAAAAATTCAGTCTGTCTTTCTGCATTGTCTTCATATTAAAGTCCTCATGTGGAAATGTTGCGTTTGCACAAAACACGCTACACACATGTGACAGGATTTATCTCCCCCACTTCTTTAGAAACACATTTAAACTGCATGCTTGCACCCTCACTCAAATGTATGATGTTCACTTCACCATTTTGGCTGTATGATTCCATAAAGAAACTTTAACATCCACAGAACACATTTCTGTTTCACAAAACAGTTCTTTTATTGAAAGAAGTGTCTTTAAACTATTAAAAGGGAGAAAGAAAGAAATGGTTCTTTGAGAAACCAAATGTGCATTCTAATGGCATTGCTGTCAAGAAGTGTTTAAGAACTTATTATATTTTTAGGAGTAGCAAATGCACAATTTCACAATATCTCTCACTCCATCTAGCAGATGATAAGACGCTGTAATCAAAGAGACAAAAGTACAGTGCTGGAAGTTCTTTTAAGAACAGAGAGTCTTTTCAGCTTTGCAACAAATGATGTGTCTGGGTGGGCTGGAGTTGCACCCGGGGGGGCAAGACAGGACTAATGTGGGTGGGCTGAGATTGGTAAAGAAGCATTAACGAGATTTGTCCTAATTTAGAGCATCATCAGCATGAAGTGAGAAGCTGGGAGCTCCTCCGAGAACAGAACATCTCAATAACAGAATCCATGAAGACATCAGCACACCTGAAGAACATCGAAGAACTTCCTGACACATTTATGAGCTGTTGGTGACACGCAGGGGTGACTGACATGTGAATTCACTGCCGCAGACATTGCAAGCGCATTAAATGAGACATCATTGTTGCGCAAACCTGTCAAATGCAGACGTTATGTGTCAGAAATAACTTGTGTGGTGTACATCATATCAGTACAAACACAGCAGAAGATCTGACTCAGCACTCAACATCATTCTCCTTTTGTTTCTATTTACTGAATTAAATGTAAGCAGGTCATGTGACAATACACTCATAATAAATAATAAAGGTGCTACAAAAGGTTCCTTACAGCAATTTTAAAACAATGTTTTCCTCTACAAAGAACTATTTTGTGAAACAGAAAGATTCTACAGATGTTAGAGCTTCTTTATGGACCCATACAGCCAAAAATGGTTCTTCTGTGGCATTAGGAAGCATCTTTATTTTTAAGAGTGTATGTGGCTGTCTGAACTGTTTATTTAAGAACAGCAGGAGGGAACACTGTGATTAAACAGCTGTCAGTTTTTTTGAAGGCATCCAATCAGATCATTTACCAGTATAAACTGGAAGTGGGATGATCAGATAATACAGTGTTTGTCTGAAGCTGATGGAAGGCAGATTTGATTCAGCAGTGGATCTCACTGTGAGACTGAGGTGGAGTGCAGGCGTCAGACTGAGAGAGAGATTGGACGGTGTAATTATGGTTTAGAAAGCACCTCTGTGACAGGAGCCAATGACTCAGCTGTGTACGGTTACTGAGATGAAAGATGAGTGTGTTGTTGTTTATTTAGCAGTATATCCAATATTGTTAACAAGATATTAAAAATGTAATATCAGCACTCAAATGTCTGCATACAAATCAAGATGTGAGTTTTAAATGTGAATATATACTCATTTGCATAATCTTTTACAACATTAAACATGCATATAATATTTGCATTCATCTGATGACTGTTATTCTATAATCTGTACAGCGTTACATTCTAGAACCATTAGAAATGAAAAACCTCCTCGTACAGTTCATCATCATCTCTGTGTTCAACATGTCACACAATACACAAAGTGTAATCCCAAATGCTTGATGATAACAACAAACTTTCTGCAATGAGTAAAAGAACATCTGATGACAATCTACAGTTTTAAATTCTCTGTGTAGCATAACGCTACTGTTTCATTTTGTTTAAATAAGACATCAGGCAGTGTACAGTGTCAGCTGTATTCCAGTCATGTGTTTTGTGTGTTTTTGCATTGCCATGATCCATCACACACACGTGTACAAACGCAGTGTGTGATTAACACTGATCTCACACTAATCTGAGATAAGTGTTAATCTGCTGCTGCTCATATTTACCTGTGGATGGTTTTACCTATGATTGCATTTATAATGCAGACAGAATTCAGGACAAATGCTGCGTGCAGAAGATACATGACACACTTGCGGACACATTTCCCCAATGTTTTCATAAGTAAAACATTCTTTGGAATGTTCTAGGAACATTCTAGAACATTCTGTAATGTTTTTAAATGTTTCACTAACAATTTAACAATAATGTTTTTAGAAAGTTTGCCAATGGCATATAGGCTGAAAAACAGGCGTCTGGTTAAGGTCTGGTTAAGGTAAAGCTGCAGAGCATGAAAATGCCAAGTGTACCCACAGGAAAACCCCTAAACCATACACACAAGCAGCTCTAGTTTAGAGTCCACCTCATTTATCCTCACACGACTGCTGCACTACAGATTTTGATTCATCTGCATGACTCACAGACCTTATGATTCTATTCAGCAAAAAGATTCAATCAGACTCACTCTAATTCATTCACTGATTCTTTCTGACAGCTGCATCATCACACCAGCAGGTGTGTGTATCAGGTTTGAGTCACTAGATCATTCAACAGATCAGAACAAAGTAAAGTTTGTCATTCAACATTTACAATGTTACCACAGAAACATCTGAATAATTTTCAGTTCATTTAACTCAATGTTTTACTGTACAACAGCTTTTTTTGTGTTGAATAATCTCTGTGTCAGATTATTAGAATTAGCTGGGTTTTGATAGCTGTGCACAGAAAGACTCTCACAGGTTCTGTGTGACTTTTTGTTTGAAGTGTTTCTGTTTCACTCATGTCTTCGCTGTGTTCTCAGGCTTGTAACTGCACAGCAACAGTCAAATCTTACCAGCGCTTTCTATGATCCTTCTTATATGTGGGGCTTTTGTGCTGTGAGCTGAGAAACTCTATGAGTTTTAATGAGATATGCATGAAATATGAACGTACGTGTGTCTCTGTTTGGGTAATGGCTTGTGGTGTTTTTATAATGACTGAAGCTCAGAGCTTCAGGGACAGTGAGCCCTGAAGAGTGTTTGGAAAGGAAAATACAAAGCGAGGGAAGAGAGAAAAGACTCACTTTTGTAATAGTTAAAAACACAATCCAAATCACGATGTTGTCATAAGAGAAGGTCTTGATCTCTTTCTGTCTCTGTGCTTCAGACAGGTGCTCAGTTGAACACAGTTCAGATCAACTGTGAAGTATTCATCACTCATCACTGGCTATCCACCATGAGCATGGCACAGTGTGTGTGGGGATGGGGACTCATGAATATTAATGAGCTCATGCTGACATTGCAAGGTATTCTATCTACATTATCCAGTCACATTAGCTAATTAATATTCATGTTAGCTGCATGGCCTTCTAGACATAAATGCTGTTTTGACAATGATAAATAACATCAAGCCAGTTTTATGTCTATTCAGATATTTTTTTGTTGCCCTTTCATATATTCATTAATACATAATTTGGGAATCATGCCTGTATGGAAGTTCAGACGATGAACCTTCTCTGACGTTCTTCTCTACATGGAAATGTCAATCATTTGATATCAGCAGTTAGAAAGTGAATGTTTACAGAGAGCAATGACATTAAGACAAGAGTGAGTCACTGATGACAGGCTGACAGGATGAGGACAGGCTGACATGTGTTTTGTATGTTATCATTTAATACAGTTCATAAAAGTGTAGTTGACCGAAACATAAGAGCAAATGTCTTGACTGCTTCTTGACCCGATCTCAGTCCATCTCACGCTCTGTGTGTTTCCAGAAGCCCTGAATTACCCAGCAGCCCCCTGAATCACCTGTAGCACAATGACCTCAATGAAAACATGTCACATGATCTTCTCCAACAGCAGACTGACTAAAAATGGTTCCCTCACAGTGGTTTAGATTTAAACAGAACCTGAATGGACTACAGGAGAACCAGCATCTCCACAACCTGAACATCACACCATACTGTTGTGTTTCTGCACAATATCAGAAGACGTAGCAGTACAATTGGGTGAACAGGTTAATGGATTCTGTTTTTGATAGATCTCCACATTGGTTTCTTTAAATTTTCCAATACAATCCCACAGGCTCTTCTGTGAGCTGCAGGTCTCAGCACTACAGCTTCTCACTGGTCATCTTGTTACTGGGCTCTGATTGAATTGAAGTGTTCAGCTGAGCTGCGGGTGTTTCACTGCCAGTGAACTTTAACACACGTTTAAACATTCCAACATAAATCTGAGCTGCTGGAGTAGCTGAAACTGTCCGACATACAGCATGTGGTTCATGGAAATGACCTTCAGCTCAATTCTGAAATATTATCAGGAGCTTAAAATCACTTCAATTCACCATCATGTACTGTACTGTACTGCACTTCACCTGATTTACAATAAACATTTTCTTTGGCTGTTGTGTTGTTGACTGGTGATAAATATGACGAATCAAATAAGACATGTATAAACAAAAGGTTGAAGGTGCTGCTTAACAGCTTCTAGTTTCGAATGAATGTTCAGGAAATACATCACCTGTTTCTCTCTTCAGTTTTAATACTGCACTCATGTTTTATAACAATACATGTTTTAGTGATGCTATTTTTTTGCCAAATTCAAACTAAAGCTGCCAATCTGTAACTTTCTTTTAGTTACAAATCAACAAAAATCATGTAGTTTATAATAATGATTTGTCATGTCTGTAACCAGAAAAAACACTAATTCATGTGTGGGCTCTGGAATGGTTTGGAATTTAAATCACGTTAAGAAACAAACTCTGCAATTTTGAATAGAAATAGCGATTAAGAGGCAAAAGTTACGGATTGCAGCTTTAAGTTTTCATATCTGAAAGCTGTGAAGTGAACCAGATTTGCCATCAGTCAAACATCTGGATGACTGAAACTGCCCACCACAACCTCAACAATACAGCCTTATCTCTGACCCTGCTGTGAGGACAGCTATGACCCCGGGCAACCGCAGCCTATCTGTGACATGTCTGAACCTTACACACACACACACACACCACACACACACACATGTTTGTCCTGCCCTGCTCTCTGTGCCTCACGGTCCAAAACAGCTCTCTCCTCAGACCAATGATCAGCCCTAAAATGTGAGGAACAGAGGGACATGCGTTCATGAAAAATCATGAAGACTCGTTGGAAAAGAGAAGAAGATTTGTATATATCTGGGCGTTATATACACTCCACACTCCACACACGCAGGTGTGGAGAGCTGAGATAGAGGATGAATTCACTGGAGTGGAAGTGCAGGGGAGGCGCATTCACCAACCGTGTGAGAGACGCTGATAAGCAGAAACAGAGAATTGTGCTCCAAAAACAGCCCTTACATTAACTGCTATGTTTGTTTTTGTTTCGGTTAAGTCTTATAATGGTACGTTTTTGCAGCACAGCGTTGGCATGTTAATAAAACACATGGGGTTCGTGTGTGTGGGGCAGGAAAGGGTATGAAGCAGATGGACATTGGGGAGTTATTGAGTGATAGTCGTTAAAGAGCTAAAGAGGGCAGATGATGGATTTCTTCTCAAAGAAACTTCCAGAAAATGGTCTGTGGGCTGCATGCTTGCAGAGAGCACACACATAAACACACACATGCCCGAATTAAACAGAAGCTAACCATGACAGGAGGAGATCTGCAGAATTCAAAGTACATGACACACACATGCATGGGAGCCAAACTGCATCATTCTTTGTACAGTATATTTACATAAATTCTAAATGTAATATTAAGTTTAGATTCTGTCATGCTAGACCGACTCACAATATGACTCACCGTCTTCAGGAACTGCTCTCTCTCTCTCTCTCTCTCTCATGTGCACACACACATGCACAAATGATGGTTTTCTGGCCTCAGGCTCAGTGTTAGTCGGCTGCAGTAGAGGGATTAATTTGAAGCTCTGATGCAGTGTGTGTGTGTGTATATTACAGGGATTTGGTACTGCTGACACCTATATTGATCAGTCAGTGTAATCAGGATCAAAGTGTGATAGGTCTGTAATCCCCTCACACACACACATACACACTAGTATAGCTCAGGTGCCTTGAACTGCTGCTCAACTACACTACGACACTCACAAAAATAAAGGGTCCTAAAACGTTCCTAGGCAGATTGTATGGTTTCATAAAGAACCTTTCTGTTTTCCAAAAGGTTCTTTGTAGTGGAAAAGGGTTCCACTACAAGGAAAGAAATTGATATCATTGATATCAAACTGAAAGGTTCTATGGGGAACCAGAAATGGTGCTAATAGGAAATGTAGCTGCTTGGCTGCAAACGTGTGTGCAACATCACAACTTTAATGTTCTACAACACAATACAGTTTGTAGACTTGTGTTCCTCATGCCAGTGAAATGTGACAAAACAAAGCAGCTTCACTGGTATTCTCTATAGAGGAGCGCTGGATGAGTCACGGGGCCAAATCATTTCAAAGAAATGTGACAACTTAAGCATTAAATGTAACTTGTTTGAATCCATTTAATGCGCATAACTAAGTTGCATGTAAAGTGTGGGTGTAAAACACAGCTTCTCACTGCCCTGACAAGAGCCTGCAATAAAAACTGAATATGTTGCTAAATTGAGCGGTAAGGGGGAACGGTCAGGTTTATTTTATGACTTTTATATCTCAGCTAATTTGGAACACTCAGATTTCTTGGCTGGTTTACACACTCAGCAATTCTCTCCCTCTCTCTCTCTCTCTCTCTCTCTCTCTCTCTCTCTCTCTATTTAAATAAAGAAAGAACTCATATGCAGCATATGGTGAGCATCTAATAGAGATGATTCTACATTTAATCTATAATTGCATATACTGTACAGAGCTGTAATATTTTTGGTCTGTCTGTCCTCTAATCTGCATGTAAAACAAACTGATCTCTCTCTTGTGAAATCATTTGTTTGTATTTTTACCACTTTACTAATATATATTATATTTAGAAACACACCATAACAAAAATTGAGATTTCAATCTGATCTTAAACATTTGTCATAAAAATCATTGTGGTCACATTATCTTGTACACATTCTATATTTTCTGTCAACAGAAACAGGAGAGAACGACATTAAGAACTACATTGAGTCTGTGGTATAATGACAGAGTAATGAAACATTCCTCCTCATTCTGTCTTTCTATGATACATCTGTCGCTGTAAGCTTGTGGAAACAGGGTCAGGCTGTCCGCAGAACAAAGCTGAAGAGAGACAACTCTTGCTCTTCTATCTGTCCTGCTCAGCAAAGCTTTTTAATATGCCTACAGTGTAACAAGCTCACCTTAAAATTGAGCTGCAAACACACACACACACACACACACACACAAAAGCGTCCTTCACGCACAGACACACATGCATGCACACACACAGTTGCAAACAAACACACACACATGGATAAACAAACATGCACACACCTCATTACATCCATAACTAAAACAGCAGATAGCTTCACATCTAACTGGTGATTATCTCTCTGATCACATTCAGATATGAGCAGCAGACGGCTGTCGGCTGCTGATTAAATCTGTTTTTGATGAGGATGATATTGTTTGATATTGAAATAATGCTGTTGCATTACACAGAATGCAGGACTGAGCGAGCGCATCAGATTGTGCATGAGTCAATGATGCAGCAGGGACGTCACTGCCATGTGTTACCTGCCATACTCATGCAGTTCTTTAACACCAAAGGTCATAGTTAACAATTCAAACAATGTTTCTGTGTAATGTGTGTTTTTGTTGGAACACTTTGAGAAGGATCAAGAAGAAACACGCTCAGAGAGAAACAGAGAGAGACTCTGATTTGAATTACTCCGAGAAAATAGACAGCACAAAATGAAAAAAAAAACATTCAAAACCAACAAAAACAGGTCAAAGTCACAAGAGTGATCATTTCCATTTTGAATCCACCTTCAAATGAAGTGTGTGAAACCTGCAGAGAATAAACAGCCTTCACCAAACTGTGGAACTAAAGTCACATTCTCAACAATGAAGTGATACTTCAGCTCTGATGCAGTAAAGCACAACTTAACTTACTCCTCTGTCAGTTTAATGCTATAAATAAATCATTCTGTGTCGGGTGAGCACACACAGCTGACAGTGGAGTACAGCTCTAACACACAATATAAGGAGACAGACCTGCTATTTATAGCTGTGGTTCCCCGCTCATCACAATCCAGAGTGATGTCACAACCTGTGCATCACTGAAAGAATCACACACAGCACAGCCGAGCCCCTAAAACACACACTGCCTTCACCTCATGTCACTGAATAAATCACACACAGCACAGCCGAGTCCCTCAAACACACACTGCCTTCACCTCGTGTCACTGAATAAATCACACACAGCACAGCCGAGTCCCTCAAACACACACTGCCTTCACCTCGTGTCACTGAATAAATCACACACAGCACAGCCGAGTCCCTC
>JAZGTJ010003011.1:0-38203 GCA_036877575.1 Botia almorhae
CTTCATTATGGTGCGACGGTTTCGGGATAAACAGGAAGAGCGGCACTCTCACTGAACGCAACGGAGACCATCGCTCTGTTTACTTTGTGGATAATTTTGAGTCGTTTGGTCCGCGGTGGTCCACAGCCCTCTCACAGCCTGTTGTTAAACAGATCTATCGCCTTTGTGGCACGAAAAGTTTCACCGAATCGTCGCAAAACGTGACGTCAAGCGCCCTGTTCCGTGCTCTAGCACGGTTGCGCTCACACTACATGCGAACCGCGCCCGAGTCCAAGTGAACCGCGCTCTGGCCCACCTCTTCCAAGCGCGCCAGGGACGGCTAAAGCACTCACACTAATCAAACGAACCGCGCTTTGGTGGTCAAACGCACTCGGGCACGGTTCGAATTGCCTAGTGTGAGTACACCCATAGAAGACAACGGCTAGACTGAGATGGGAGGGTGGGGGGAGGCCCGGTCAGGCTCACTGGTTACAGATCTGGAACCGGGAATCATTTGGGTTGCTTTGAACGATGCTTTTTTCTTCAACATGGACGCTGTCTCCTTGATGAAGGATTGTAAATGGAATTCAGAACAGAACAGCAACCCACTGGAGTGAAATGAGAACAATGCAGGGAGCCAGAGTGCCCATTACCTTCGCAATGGGAGAGGGGCCTTTTTTTGGATAGGTCCCACAGTTAAGGCTGGGACCGCTGGCCATATGACACCATTTAAGGAAGTTCAGAGCTAGCATTGACATCGCAACATCAGCTGAGAAAGTCATGTGGTCGTCATGACGTTCTTCCAGTCTGTACAGGACTCGTCTTGCCCGTTGCTATGCATAACGTTCTGATGTAACTACTGAAACACAGGAGACAGAAGATGGTCTAACCTAAAAAAAGACAAACACTATGAAATACCCAAGCGCCCAAAAGCAATCTTAGAAAAATGGACTAGGACCACTGGACACACTGTGGGATCAGTGATGTTGACTACAAAAAGATGCCATATGGACCACAGTCAACCTTGGCATTTTACTTTAGACGAATGATTCCACTAACCGACCTCTGAGATAATGTTCAATGGAAAAACTGACAGCAAAGAAGGAGGGAGGGCCACTGAAATTTCTGTTATTATTTTGTTATTCTTTTCAAACCTGTATGTCTTGCTGCATGGAGGTGAAACATATTGTGTTGAGTTTAATTGCACTGGTTACTCTTTTCCATGCAGTTTGAAAAGAATGCGCAAGTGTCATAAACTAAATCATAAAACTGATCCATACAAAACGTGCACTACGTAAGTCTTGTGATATCATGTGATAAGCTCTGTCTTGGAATATATCACAGTAGTCATATGGTCTATTCTTATGATACTTTAATGGTGCTTTGGTGTCTTTTTTAAAACTTGAAAGCGTCAAACCCCGTTCATTATAACTGCATGGAGAAACATGAGCAGTCAAATTCTTCCAAAAATTGGCTTTCCTATATTACAGCACAAAGTAAGTCATATTGGTACAAAAACAACATTCTGGTAAGAATTTTCAACTTTGATTGAAATTATTTTTTATAGAAACAAATTAGGGACGTTAAAAAGCGGCAAACAGAGTCAGAATTCAAAAAGACAATCAAACAAACTCGGGCAATTGGTGGCGGGAAAAGAAACAGGCTATATTTTCTTACATGGTTCTTTTACACAAGTGTGATTTTGCCTTGGCTTAAAACAATACAGCCCCTATCACCTGAGTGGCAGAGGCGACCATATGCACACTCACTCGACATCTTCCTCTCTGTTCTTTGTCCCTCACCCCTTCTCTCGAACCCGCTGCTCACTGCAGCGTCTCCTCTCTTACTCCTCGCCCTTTAGATACCTCAAGCGTGACGCTGGAACAATTACATTTGCAACACAAGGGGGTTCCCATCTCTTCCTTCAGGTTTCCAAATTAAAACACACTGTGCATCAGTATTTTAAAATCCTCTTTTTAAACCTCTCCATTTACTCTCGCAGTACCTGAAGAGATTAAAATCACTGTTCCAGATGCCCTGCAATTGGAGGGCATCTGTTGTTCTTTCTAACTGGTCGAAAGTTGGAATGCTAGATCTTCTGAAACGGCCGTTCTGGAGGTAAACACTACTTATCAGCAGGTAAACTACTTTTAAACACAAGTAGAATAAACAAAAAAGGTCCAGACAGTTTGTTACTGAGCTAAGTAATTTCAAAATCGCCGTGGCCGACCGAGTGGAAATTGAGTTTTTTTGTGCTTTAATTGACTTTCACACGGCCACCAAACCAAATAAGGATACGTTTTAAAAATCAGTTTATAGGTTAGTTGACGCCTCTATTTCGAGGCAATTTCATTACCTTCTCCCATCACTGATAAGTGTAAAGAAGCGTGGTCCATTATCTGGGTGCAGCAGTCTGTTTCGGAGGCCTGCTATTTCAGCCATCAAATTGGAGAATTAATGACGTATATAATCGTCTCTTATTTTGAAATCTAAATTCTTGGCCGTGGAGACAGGGCAGCAGGGATTAATAACTTGGCTGAGTAACTGAAACGGCGTTGAACCATTGCATCTGCTTGTGTAGCAGTAGCTTTCTTCCCCTGCACGCAAGCCGTGTCGTGACAAAAGATAAAACTGCGATTACAACAAGGGCGAACCAGCCGGTGTCCTTTAGCGTCTCCCTGCGCACAGTATTTACATTCGTTCAGCTGCGCTGTAAAGGTGCGTTTGACGGATCAGGGGCAGGTGGAGACTCTGCGCTAATGTTACAGCTTCATGTATCTGTGTGTCATTAAGTGTGTGGGAGTATACATGGTCGAACAATCAAAGAGAGCAGCAGCGAAGGCAACCCCGCTCTGCCATAATATCCTGCACGTTTTTTCCCCTCGCTCCCTCTCCGTCTGTCTCGCTCCATCCCACACTTGTTTTAACAGCTAATCACATCGGGAAATTTTCCCAGATGTATTACAAACAGGGACAGTTAACCAATTGTGGACCAAAAAGAGTTCTAAGGTACAGTTTACCCAGAAATCTGTCATCGTTTTCTCACCCTGGTGTCATTGCAAACCTGTATGGCTTTCTGTCCTCTGTGGAACACAAAGGTTTACATTTTGCAGACGCATTTTTCCAAAGTGACTTACAATACTTACAATAGCTCAGTATATTTGTTCCCTGGGATTTTAACCCACAACCTTTTGCGTCGCTAACGCAATGTTCTACCAATGCTCTTCCAATTGAGCTACAGGAAAACTACAGGAACGTTTGGACTGGCAGACCCTATTCACTTATATTGTTTGGGAAAAGGAAAATTAAAATTCCTGCAAATTTCCCCTTGTGTTCCACTGAATAAAGCCATGAGTAAATGACTACAGAGTTTTTATTTTCGAGTGGACATTAATTTAATTTAAAAAGTCTCTAACGACTAACGAGTGAGCATATGATTTTCAAACAGATTTATTTTCATAAAGTCAAGCCACCCAGAGAAACGAATGATACAAGTGATGTATCATCATTGTCCTGATGAAAATAAACAAGCAAACTAAACAGTGCACAGTACAAACCAGCAGCAATTCCGCACTTTCAGAGCTCAAAAAGGGGCTTGTTCCAAACCATAAGGGGGCACAATTCTTCTTCCTAAGCTTTTAGGGGCTGGGATCACATTCTTCTCCATCTGCATTTCAGAGGTGTGAGCTAATTGACTTCAAAGCAACGGCATGGCAATAAATTGAAGTGTGCGTATTAAAAAAGGCTCTGGCCACCTGCTTTGGGTTGCCCTGTCCATGACCACTTCACCTCACAGGGTGTAACGAGGCCCCCACCCCTCTCTTTTCGAACCCACTGATACATTCATTATCTGAAAGATCTCAAGTTCTCTTCCATGAAAGCTAAGGCTGATGTTCAGGTCTGCTGGTCATTCATATTGACAGACAAACTGAGAAAACCAGCGAGTATGAAGCTTGCAGCACAATCAACACTTAATGTGCAGTGAAACAGACCACAACTGGAAAAGCATCATGGGTAAAATGTTACATATATTTGCTCCATTGTAAGTGTTACTAATAACTGCAGAGATTAATCAAATAAACTCAATGAGGACATGTCATTGGGCAAATGATAGTAATAGGTACAGACTTACCATAGAGAAGGGCTGATGGCCACTGACCACACTCTATCATAGGTGGGAACTGTGTGTAAGCATTTTCCAAGCTGATCTGGAGTTAGCGTCCAAATCTAAAATGATTAAAAACATGTATATTGAATGGAATTGTGACATATTTGCGCAACAATATCAGTACCAAAACTCAAAACGACACGTGTGCTACTTTCAAAGGAAAATGTAAACAAAATAAGACATTTTCTTGACACTTGCTTGATCAGTATTTTTGTCTTGTTTTGTAATATTATAACATTTTTGTAATATCTAAACATTCTTAAAAAGGATCATAATAAACAGAACAAACATTTCACAAACCAAGCAAGCCATACACCGACAAGGCTACCAATACCATATTTACCTATAACACATTTTGTGTGCTAAAATAAATATATCCCTGCCTAACATAAATGAATTATATATAATCATCTCGGCATATGTATATTTCCCACAAATGTTAAAGTATTCATTATCAAACATACATTGCTCTTTTTTAAGAGTATTCTGAGAGCAACAAGATAAGGAGGATTGTCTCTGTCTCAGCCAATGAGTAGAGAATGGGGCGGGATTATCCGTTTGCTCAACAAATGGCAGAGAGGGGGAGTGTTCGGGGGGAAATGTGCCTGTTCTTTAGGGTGTGTATACATGCGACACTGAAGACAATACAGATGACACACAGTCTCACCTTTGCAGTCTTGTCTCTAGAGCCGCTGACTATCACATCCCCTTTACAATCAATGCAGTTCACCTCCTGATTGTGGCCATAATACGCGACAGAATATTCACTTGCTCTGTCGTGAATGATTATTTTACCATCACTGGAAAACATGAAACCAGTGCGATTGATTGAAAACACTGCATCATCACGTTTAAACAGTTTTTGGGTACATGGGTTCCCTCGAGAACTCTATACTATCTTTCAGATCTTTGCCCACTTGGGGTCATATTATGGGAAAATCCCAACTCAGAATCCCATTTTATCTGTTTAGCAACCCTAGTGGTTCTAATTAGGAACCCATTCAGAACACTACATTTGTCAGATTTAAATTCAGAACTTAGATACAATGTTTCTGCAACACAGTACTTAAATATTAGACTTTAGATACTGAAAGAGAGAGCAACAGAGTGAGAGAGACTGAGAGACAGAGATCTGATTTGAGAGAAAATGGATTTACCCTCCTGCACTGATAAGGTGTGTGTCTGTCAGAATGAATCTGCACACATCTTCTTGATGTCCTGAGAACAGGGTCACTCGATTATTTTGCAGCTTTCCCCCCTCAGCTCTCAGATGGTACGCACTGATGTTTGCTGCCTGGGAGAGATACAGCACATCACGGTCCAGCTGTATCCACGGCAACAAGCTGTGGGCGAACAATCAAGGAATGTAAATTACTCCTACACATGTTTTTTTTGTAGTTCAATCTGTATCCTGGGGCTTAAGGTGACGAGAAGGCTAATGAAAAAACACAATAATGTCTTGTCCATATTGGTAAGGTTAACGTCAGTGGATACATTTCTTAAAAATATGCATACGGGGGTTGGAAAATGAAAGTGTGATTCCAGCCAATATACTTTTGAATGGCTTTTTATTCATTTCTCCCTGTCAATGGACAGAACTGAGTCACACATGCCTATATTATTTCACTGGCTTGCAATACAAAATTTCTGCATCTGTATATGAGAAGTTACTTTGCATAACCAGTTAAAAAAAGATATTAACATTTTATTTGACCAGAACGTAACAAAGGCTGCAAAATGATATTTTACTCACTTCATCTTCCATTTTAACATAACTTCTTTACGACAGATTCCACGTCTCCAGTTGTGCGACACCCTAACTCTGTCCTTCAGAGAAATTGATGGACACCTGAAAGTTATTAACAAACGATTAGGGATTGGTGGTTTACATTATTTTGTTGTGTGTATTTGGGGTTTATTGTGGATAATTAGTTAAACAGTTATATGTTGTTTCTTACTGTAATGCAAGATACTATTGTCCTGTATTTCTCTGTTATATAATTAAACAAATAAACCATTACTCAGTGATAAAAAAACCCAAATAAAATGTAAACAATTAAGGCTGACTACAAGAAAACCGTCCGATTCATGCAATTATCTGTTCATTCTGTAAACATGTAAACATCACCCACGTGACTGTCCGCGTACGTAACGTAGTGAATCGCAAGCTACGCTGTTTGTTATTGCGTCATTATGTTCATAAAAGCGCTCTGCTCTGCGCAGTCTACGTAGCTATTCTATACATAGGCCAAAACCCATTAGCTTTGGTTTATCTTAAAACCCTTACAAGTCGATTCCTTGTCGTGTCAACCCAGTGTTGATATTTTCTTTAGCTATTCTCCTCCAAACAACGTCTCTGGAGATCAGCTGGTAACTTCTCCTGCACGCCTGAGAGAAGCGACAGAGCGATCTGTGATCCAAATAGGACAGGACGAGAAAGAGCACATCCTCGGGTAAATGAAACAGAAACATTGCGTCTCCAGACCGGCGCCCCTCCGCTTTTCTTCGTCACACTGTGTCTGCCTCGACTAATACGAAGTTTTTCACTACGAAGACAGTCGTCGGTTTTACGCACGAATACGCAGAAGCCCATGTTTTTGTCAAAGCGTGTAACCACAGTAAGCGCAGGTAGCCATCACAAACAGGGGAGTCACGTGATCCACGCTGCGCGCTGTCTAGGCTCAAGTATTTGCGTAACTGCTAACGCAAGTGCTTAAACATTGATCCTATATCAACAACTAGAGACCATTAATTGCAAACAGTTAAATAGCTAGAATAAAATACACATCCGTTTATATAAGTGTTCATTTTAAATGTACAAAAAACCTATTGTAAAACCTATTGAATGTAAAATCTATTGAAAAGGCTGTCGATAGATTTTTGAATTGGCTCGTATAACTTATGTTAATAGTCCAAGGGGAGTCGAACAAAATATTGAAAACGTACTCATTTCATAATGAAAAGTAATGTCATTTTGCATCATTTCGTAACGCCATTTTACACCATTGTGAGCGTGCTAAGAACAATAAACAAAATTAAACGTTTATTTATTTAAAACGTTTATTATTAACATGACCTGTTTCCATACAGGCTTTTAAATAAAGATTTGACCTGAATGAAACTTGATTTGTTCTGTATTTCATTGATTTGTTAAATTTAATATAAGGCTAACAGTCACTAAAAGACAATGAACGAAGCATCTCAGTCCAGACACAGAATCCAGGCTAGTTTTCTCAGGATTTATATTTCTGTGAACACATGCTCGGTTCTTTTCTCCTCACGCTGCCTGTTCGTCAGTCCATCAGCTTGTCCACCCCTCACTCTATGGCACATTCAATGGCCTTGATGTTTTTGTCCTTCCTCCTCATCTCTTTCTGTGGCGAGCCTCTTGTAATTGACAGAGGACCCCATCTCGTGTAAGCTTTCACTGCTCGTCATTGTACAACATGTTTTTTATATTAGCTCCACAATGGGGCCATTTGATCTCAGGTTATGGTATGTGATTGTCAGCAATGCGACTGCTTGATGGCTGCCTTTGTTTGAACCGAAGTGGTGGCCTGACCTCAGATCATTCAGCGTGGTGACCACGTTACGCAGGCCTCTGTATCTTTTTACTTTCTCGGTCACTCCCTTACTGAGCCGAGTTCAGTTCAATACACTGTCACAGATATTACCCCTCTAACAGCCATAGCTTCTCCGTCGCTCATGTAATTGTGGTTTTCAGACGTCAGCTTTTACATTTTGGCCTTCAACTTTAACTGTATTTATTCTCTTGCAACAGAATACAAGCCCATAATGGTCACAAGAGGACACTGATGACAATTATAAACATGTCATAATTGTATTACCAAAGCTTAGGGTTAAGCTGCTGTAAACAAGCAAATAAATGCCAGAGAATCCAGTGTAGCCCCTTTAAAGTTTGTTAATGTGCATTATAAAGGTTGAGCTATAGGTATTTATGCTGAATTTATATACTTACGATATAGTGGTCTATATCATGCCTGAACCAATTTAAATGAATTTATATGAATTCTGCAAATGTGTTATATGAGCTGGACATGTAGGTAAAGACCCAATGGCTGCTGTGCATTATAACGCATCACACCAGGTCAGACGTCATCATACAGATGACATCATACAGATGACATCATACCTTACACCTGCTACCATTTTCAGAGCAACAGTGGAGTGAAAAATTAGCTGTGAAAAAAGCTTAAATATTGGTCTGTTCCTCACATAAAGCTGTTGTATGGCTGCAGAACAGATAAGGAATGACATGAAGGTGAGCAAATAATGAAAACGTTTACAATTTGGGTAAACTATCCCTTTAATTAGTCTTAAATTGTGTTAAAGTAATACAATTCTGATTTGGAACAAAATGCGGGTGTGTACGTAATGACAGAATCTTGATTGTTACTTGTAACTATTCCTTGTAAATTAAAAGTGTTTTTAATCAGTGAATTAACCTCTGAAATGAGGTGTTTTGAAAAACTACTATACTAAAAGTTCTAAAACTCATTTATGGTTGGCTTTCCAGTTGAATTGACATGACTGAAAGGAAATGTAGAAGGAGGGGGAATCTTTCCCTTTTGATCTCTTTAGAGGGGTGCAGGGACCTCTGTGTGGCTGGCAAACACATTTAGCCTGTAATTGTTCAGATCATTCAGACAATCAGCCTTAGAAATGCATGGGCAAACAAAAGATTACAGCTCCAATTGGAAAAGTCAACAGTTCTTCCATATGTCCCATATACAAACAGTCAAACTGTTGAGTCTCATTCTCTCTTTGAAAGATGTTTGCATGTCAATTATAACTTTGCCATTGGCTGTTGGCTTGCGCTTGCTAAAGTCACTGCAAGTGTAGGAATACTACTGTTTTAGTGCAATGTTTATGCATCTATGACAGCATATTTTCTTTATGCATACTTTCTTTAATACTTCCCACTGATTCCAGGCTTTGCAAAGTTGATGGTCTACTTTCTATTCCAAGTGGATCAGAGTGTAAAATTATTGTACAATATTACATAAAGGTATTAGTCTTTAGGTTTTGCTATATGCTATTGACTTTTAATTGCTTTTTCATAGTGAACGCTACAGACCTCGTGGAGGACACAGTTAACATTTTTAGGTTGTAAGAACATTTCCCTAATGTTTCCATTCAGTAACAAAGGCATAAAAATGTTACAACATTCAAAATGTCCATTGTTTTAGATATATAAACTTTATTTATTGGTTAAAAGAATGTTATTCAAACATGTTTGAATTTCGTAACATGATATATACAATTGAAAAATATTCTGCTAACATTACTGCAAGAATGTTTACGATAACTTTGAGAGACCTTTCAGAAAATGTTAGCCAGCGTTCTAAGAACGTTCCCTGTTAGCTGCGTACTAGAAAGAGCACTTGAGGCAGACTCATCTTCATCACTGAAAGCCATGTTTCCTCCATTGAGCTCCAGTTTGCAGGACGGATTTTATGACCAGGGTTAGGTAGAATGTGAAGTAAAGGCAGCTTAGAGGTCTGGGTCATCCCCTTCTCTCACCCCTGCCATTCTGCCAGTTCAGCAGGGGGGCTTGTACAAGTCTAAATTGCTCCCCAAGCAAATGAAGAAGGTAGCCCTGTTTGTTTATCAGGGTTTAAGGATGACGGTTGCAGTTCAATAAAATGGATGAAAGCAGTTTTGCGTCCCCTGTTCTGAGAGGAATTGCTCTTCATTTGCATGCCATCCCAAGCTGCACAGAAGGTGTGATTTTTCCCACAACCTGCAGGATCCCCTGGGTTTCCTACAACTTTATGGTCATGGAGACAAATTCCAGGGGAAACTGAGGCCTGATAATGCAGAATAACCACGGCGAATCATCAGCGTCTGTTAATCAATTGCAGACGGCGTCAATGTGAAAACCCAGGGAGTCAATTGTAACCGGTGGCCCTTTCTTTCATGTATCACTATGTAGTGTACTATTATACTATTGTTTTCATGTATCACTAAGTAGTGTACTATTATACTATTGTTTTCATGTATCACTATGTAGTGTACTATTATACAATTTTTTTTATGTATCACTATGTAGTGTACTATTATACTATTGTTTTCATGTATCACTATGTACTGTACTATTATACTATTGTTTTCATGTATCACTATGTAGTGTACTATTATTGTTTAGGAACATCAAAGAATAAAACATATATGTGCATGCAGATATTGTATTATGGGTGATTGTGTGAAGTTCCTTTTCAGACACCTTTTATTATAATTGCACAAAACTAAAAAAGTTCAGTAATAAATTTAAGTTTATTACTGGTTACTATCTGTGGATGTCCCTGTTAACTGTGCCTTAAACTAAGAAAGCTGGAAAACACAATAAAGTGAACTTTCAAAGATCAACCCATTTGTTTAAACAGAAACTGTTTTAGAATCAAGATACGTATTTTTGTCCCGTAAGTAGTTCATATTAAAATGTTAATAATTGTTTGTCTTAACTGATTACCAGCCAGAGAACTGCTCATCAGTGCTAAATGAACCTGGTCTAATCTCACAAAAACATCAGTAATATACCTGCATCACACACGTATTCATGTGTTCGGCCATGACAACACTAATTAGATGATGATGATTTCATGATGCATTAAATTTGATTACAAACGGGTAGGAAAATGTCTATAACTGCTAGTTAGGTCTGTATTTTTTCTCTGACCATAATATCTGTAAAAAAGAATCGTAGGCTAAAAGCAACCATTAACAATCGTCCTCGTCACAGACAAGAACGCGATAGCGATATTTAACCTTAAATCCCTGTTCTCATTTTCTCACTATATGCTGCCCTCTAAACTTTTGGAACCCCGTCCGCAAACACACACCACCCGGCTCGGACAAAACAGATAGCCCTCCAATCAGATTAAGCTACAGGAAGTTAAAGGTCTGAGATTAAACAAAAACACCTGACTGAGGGTGAGGCACCAGGGCCAGGGAGCCGCAGTGTGTCCAGTTCAACCAGAGGAGAGACCAAACAGTGTAGCCCCCCTGGAGAGAGACCGCCCTACTGAGCCGTTGACCTGAGCTCTGCCATTCCAAACATTCGGGGGGGAAGAGAGACCCAGTATTTCCATCTCACTCTGTACTGGTCACTAACCATAAGGGTTATGCAAACAATGGTGGTATTTATTATGAAGAAATTATGTAATGACAAGTTGTCTCATACAAAAGACAACACTGGCCTAATTTTCTATAGACGAGACGTTTTAGACCTTTCTAGAGGAGACAACAGATGAGCACTGCCTTCTGGGTAATGTCAGATAATGTATAGATGAGTATTGTTTTGTATAAACTATGAATGCATTAAAATGCCATTGAATGCACATTGGAACTTTTGCAATTATACATGTGGGGTCCAAAAACATACAAGAACAAACCCAAGAACGAACAAGACAAAAGATGAGCTGGATGTCTGTATCCTAAGGTAAATTTATTACACGTTTTTAAATAAATATTTCCATCATTAAAATTATTTTACACATCCTCAAATAAAAATATATTTATATTTGTATAAAAAAACAGACAAACAAAATGCAACAAAGAACAAAAGCTTTTTCCTACAGTTCCATACATTTATACACCTTAGATTTTACAGTTCAAACCACGGTAGGAAACTTGTGGTAATTCAAATGTAGCTGCCACATTTAAATATGTATTTAAAGCTCTGTTTGCTTTAACCTTGTTTATCTCTAGAGAGTTCCAGAATCAAGAAGCAGAGAGGTTACTGAGAGATGAGCTGGGTATCTTATCACTGGGTGGTCGAGAGATGCCTGCAGTGTAACCGAATACAGCCTTGTGTTGTCAGTGCATTCTCTCTCAGGCCCTTCAAGTCCCCTTGAGCAGCGTTATAAAGAGTTATAAATTACCCGAAGACCATCAGAATCAACAGAAACCAAACCAGAACGAGAGAAAGATGAAAGAATTCCACGCACTACTAAAATGTCAGCACTTAAATGTCCCGTGTTTTGATATTCTATCATTTTACACAGGTCAGTACTAAAAGTCAGGGGTATAAAAATAGATCTCTTTATCTTGAGATGTTTTTGTCATTTCTAAAAATTCATTAAAAAACTAAAGGGTATATTGTCGCCCAGTACAAAAATGTTTTTAGGAGTCCACAAGAGGAGTCTGTTGATGGTTGGAGAAAGTATTTTCGGTCTCCCGTGTCACTCTTCAGCGCTCCCCTGAGTAACGGGTGCGTTTAGTCCGTCTGTTGAAAGGGTAGTTGATGAAATCAAAGGGTCTGTGCTCTGCGATTTGATGTCCCTTGGGCAGCCTCTTCATGAAATGGACTTCCCGCTGGTGTTGCCTGGTTTTCGAACCCTTGCGGGATCTGCCTCTCCGTGTGAAGGCCATGTACCAGCCTTCATACTTCACGTTCTGTAGAGCGGTGTAGTTATTCTCCAATACTATCTCTGTGAAAATGCAGTCTTTCCCCTGACCGTTTCTCTGTAAGGAAGACAAGACAAATCTAATTACCGATGGGAAAAATATGGAGCTTATTGAAAGTATTTGAAAAACGGCTGCTCCGGTTCACGTAGGGCTTCTCCTTACGCGAGCAGCATATGCTTAAGTCATTACGATCCAAGATCATGAGGGAGAAACGACAGAAGCCAATGACTTTCCCCCTTCAGTAAACACCAGTATAGATTCAACCTCAAAGAAATCATACCCTTCAGTTTTCGTGAATGACCCAAAGATCAATGAATTCTGTTCTTGTTGAGGCTAGAACACATTCATGCAATATTCTATTCATTCTATTTAACAATATAAGCAAGTCTACACTCAAAATGTATACTCTGTTGTATACTCTATTGTACTGTATGATTGTATGAGCACATAAATACCCAGCTAACAGGAAATGTTTTTAGAACATTGACTAACGTTCTCTTAAAGTTCTCTCAAAGTTATCAAACATTTTTGCAGTAATGTTAGTAGAATGTTTTTACTGTTACATATCATATCTATATCTGTTATATGTCTGACTTATAAAAAATATCTGTGTGACTTATATTCATATAATTGAGTGTTTTTAACATCCCTAGAACTTTCAAAAAACAATGTTTTGTTACTTAATGGACACATTAGGAAAGTTGTTAGTTGAGTACATAAGCTATTTGATTCTTCAACATTATTATATGACACCTTTCTTATTTTGCCACTGACACAGGCATCGCATCATTTTATTTTCGTAACAACTGGACCATCGACCGTTTTCCGGCCAACGCAATGCTGCAAGACATAAATGCTGTAATGAGCCAAACCAGGAGTCCAAAGCCTTCCCCAGCCTCTTAACAAAATGGCCCTGTTAAAAAATCAAATCCAAATCTGAAAAAAGCCTTGCGTATCAACCAATAAAAACAACAACGACTGAAAAAACCCCTCTCTCATGCAGGCTGTCGTTGGGCGGCCAATATGTCAGATAGCATAAGATCAGGGGTGCCAAGCAGATGGTCCACCTGGCAGGGTGCTGGGAGGTGGGGGCCGAACCTCCATCCCACTTTATTACCATTCACAGCAAGGAGAAGGCACAAATCCACATTGGAACAAGAGTAGCCAGCTAAAAAGGGAAGAAAGATCCTATTCTTCACACTCGATTGTACCTGCTGCACCCAGGAAAAAGTCTGCCGCTAACAGATAAAAGCATCATGTTTCGCTGAATGCTCCTGAGTTCCTGAACAAACCCCTCGATACAGCTGAGAACTCCACAAGCATTTGATTTTGTGCATTGTTTGATTTCTAATTCATCTTTTCTACTCTCCCCATCTAAGATTCCTAGTTATTAAAAACCATCACTGATACGTACGCCATTTTTACGTAACGTGTAACCGAATTCATAAATTATGTATGAATCTTTCTCATACCTTGCCAATCAGCTTCCCTCTCCGGTTCATACAGATGTAGAATCCCGTTTCAGCCCCTTTAATTCGAACTCGACTCCCAAATGTGTCCGTCTCCACTATGAGCTTGGCTGTGAAAACACAAGATGAATTTGATCAGATGCTGGAACTAATAATAATAAATACAATGCGATTAAATACAGGAGTCTACCTGACATCCACTCTGAAATCATTATGATAGGAAGCACACAAATTCTATGATTAAACACTTGTCTATTTACGTACACAGATACATGGAAGGGCATAAACAGTGAAATCCAAAGAAATGACTTTTTAGGATTTTGTAAGCTTAAATTTTAGTTAAAAGATAAAAACATGAAAAACATCAAAAACTTCCTGCCGGGGCTTTCCACTTTATACCTTTTATGTAAATACAAACATTTAACTTGCATGTTTATAAATTACATGTCATCCACGTACCAAGAAAAATTAAAGAAATTTGTCAATTTGATTAGGATTTAATGTTTATACCTTCGTGGCAGAAAGAAAAAACAGCTTTTATCTCTGTCAAAGATTTTTAAAATACTAAACGTATATGTTAAAAGTTAATAATAGGAATATGCATTTGATAAGAACGGTTTTCTGGAAAGCTCAGTTTTACATGATATAAATTCTCTGTGCCAGGAATTAGCACTTGCAGCCGTTCTCTGATTTAGTCCCTATATTCTGAATGATCATAAAGAGGTATGGTTCAAATGGGAGGGGGGTCAGATAAGCTGCTGGTGAAGAGCCCAGCCACAAGCCCAGAGCTGGAGCCAGGCACTGGCCCGAACTAACAGCCCTGCTGTCTCTACAACATGCTCAGGTGACATGGATATCACCACAGTCATGCAGGGCCAGATCCAGCCTTCCAAAAATACCACAACAGAGCTGGTAATTATTGGGTTTTCATGTGACAAAACCACATGCACGAGAGAGCTATAAATAAGCCAGATCATCAACGTAAATTAATTATTAAAAACAAACATATTAAAGGTGTAACAGAAATCAGTTATGGTGTGCAATTCACAATATTTATCATTATCAATATTCAGCATTTTTGTGAGAACCTTTCAACAATATCTCTTTAAGCCCCAATTGATTCCTTAAATTAAACAATTTAACTCACAAAAGACCTTTGCATTCGTTTAATTAAACCAACGCTTTAGATGTTCCATGAAATACATTTTTTGAATGATGTATAACTGTGGTTTAGAGTTCATAGATGTCGTGTGAGATCTGTCAACGGGACTGTCCTTAGAAAGCAAACGCAAGGGTCAGAATTCGGCTAGACATATTTTCAGATTTTCTGGTCGGAACGTTCTTCAGGAAATGTTTAGAAGGTTGAAGTAAGATGAGTTCTAATGGCTCTTCCAGACCCGCGCGCCTCTCTTGAGAATCACCTTCAACGATCTAGAAACCATTTTTTTGCGCTCCACTGCTTTTTAAACTTCACCAACTGACCAGATGCCCAGAAATTCAAACGCACTCTTTTTCTCACTGTCATCAATTCATGAATACATGAATTTTGCAAGGATCTGTTAAATGTCTTATGTTAAATGTAAATAGTTAAATGAAGAGGATGTTCTTACCGTGCTCGTCGCCGTCTTCGGCCATGGCGTTGATTTTCTTGTTAGGTAGAACTTGCACATGCTTGCCGCTGGTTCGGCTATAAAGCTGGTAGGTCCGGATGAGTCTACGGCTGACCCGGTCCGTCACCTTACTTTGCTCACTCACATGCTGTGTAAAATTAGGCGTGGACTGAATGGTTACCTGTCAGAAATTAAATATCATATAATCAATACCTGCAAACTTGTTTCATCATTCGTTGATATGGGCCTATAAATTTTGATATTGCCAAAGTAACGTGCGCGCAAAGAAAGGAGGTATTCATAACCGGTTCATTTCAACAAACAAGAAGCGCTTGATATTTTAACATTTAAATAACTGCGGGATTGAATAAGAATCATTGATTGTTTAAATTGCATTACCTAGAAAACACACACAGTCATTTCACGCCGAATTGTGCAAAACTCTTAAGCGTTAGGCGATTAGGTTGACAATCTATCCTTTGTGATTACTGTGATTTATTAAAAGCGCAAAATCAGGTATATAAAGGTTTAGTAGACTTTGTTATTATCTCCCACCAGCATGTTTTATCATTGACTCAAGGCTGGCATACTTTACGCGCTCGTGCCCACTCGCCCCGTGCCAGTATGTTAGTGTTACCTGCCAGGTTACTGCGCCCACTGCGATACCCATCTGATAAGAAAATGTAGCACCTTTCCCAGCTCACTCTTTAGTGGCTTTTATTGTACCTTTTATTTTAGAGATGTATGTCTATATGCAGAGCAACAATCTGCGTAATGCGTAAAATCTTAATTCCCACTAAAGCGCGTTCATGCATCCGGTATTTTAAATAAACGAGAACACGGACTGAATATACAGATATAAACGACGCTCTATAGTTTCCTATCTCTGTAGGTCAATTTGAAAAACTTCCCAATAGAAGCATAAACAAGATACATAAAATGCCAGTAAATGATCGTATATAATGTAAATTTTGCACATACCTGAGCATAGTAGCAAAACGCAAAGAGGTGAAGAAACCTGGAAGAAGAAACCTTACATTAGTGCGTTGAAATCAAAGATAAGATGATAATGCGTGAAAAAGTAAAAAGAAAAATACTTACAGATAACTCAATCGAGATGGAACGAGCCTCATTGTTGCTGGACGGGACGGGCCTCAGAAGACAAAATTAGCGGACCAATTTATGCGTAATCTGCAGAGATTTGGGTTTTCCAGTTTAAATGCGTAAAGTCCCGCGCTGGTATCCAAAGTGTGTCTCGCAACATATGATGAACAGATCAACCGGCAAATTATAAAACCTGCACGGACGCAGAAAACTGTCCGGTATTTTTGGAGACAAATCGACGAATCTATAGATTAACACCGCTGACAACTATAAGCACTAATAGGATTTCCTTCATAATTAAACTATAATAGCAAATAAGTGCACTTCACGCCAAATGTATAGCTTGTAAACTATTCACTTTCAAGTTTTTTAGCCAAAGAGCTTATAATGCGCCTACAATAAAGACTTCAGCAAGGAAAGCGCAAGTCCTATACTGTCCATGAAGGTGAGCGCTGTCTGTTAGTACAGCACAGTAGACATAGATCCAGCGGGGAATCCTTTGACGTTTGATCCAGGCGTATTCCCTTGATCACTCAGTCTGACTCCAGCGGGAACGTCAGTCAGAGGAGGCAGGACGGTGCATCTCTTGCTGTGCTGGTGATCCTTCTTCAAGAAACAGTGTTGCTGGGCTGGCTGGACTCTCTTATCCCCTCCTCTTCTCCCATTGCCAGTCAACCCTTTTGCGTTTACACCCCTGGTTAAAATGGTAGGGTTGGTCCTGGAGGAACAAGCCTCCTTTTCAATAGAACAAAAGCAAGAGACCCCCCCTCACCCGAACCCCCACCCGAACCATTTTTAAATATGCCTTCCCCTGAGTCCATAAGCACTCAGAGAAGTTGAGAAAGAGTCATTTCAGAGAGTAATCGAAACATATGCGCCAAAGTTTCTTACATAGACCTCACAATTTGCACACATTTAGACTTGTTACCACAAAAACTGGCGCAGGTAATAAAAATGAAAAAAGATTCCCACCCAAGCCCTCAGTTAGCAAGCTTGGGTTTGAAAATGTGTTGATTCTGATTTCAAAACTGAAACCAAAGCTATTATGCAACGCCGCAGACTGCAGAACTGGTTTACTATGGACTTGTGTATTGCAAACGGAAAGTGTGAGACATATTAAAAGGATTACAGACGATTAGCGGTTTTCCCGAACAGAACAAAATACCTGAAACATCAGAAGGATAACACAGACAGGTGTGACGTGTCTTATTTCTCGTCAGGTACAGACCATGTTTCTCAAAAAGTCCGCCAAAAGAAATCCCACATGTTACGTCTGTTACTCTCTGACATGTTATTTAATGTCACGCCCTCTGACGTCGTCTATTTGATGCCATTTACTAAAATGGGGATTTTAATGTAAATAATGTTAACTTTCCCCCACAAGCCAAAAGGATAACAAAATGTCTGCAAACATATTACAGAAATGGCATTTAGTCATACAAAGAAAAGCCAACAAGCCAATCAATCAGTTTTTAACGTGGACTAATTAAACGTCAGAATAACGTCAGCCCCACCCTCCATTATGCCTCTTTTCAAAAAGGTACATCAGAGAATCCAGAGACTTTGATGGCCCCCCATCACTCAGGACAGGTCTTCGCTTATTTGCGATTTGCAGGTTTTTAATTCGTTAACTATCTTATAGCCGACGCTTGTCTTACAATCTGAAATGGTGAAGAACTGCTAGTGAAACTTTTTTGATCAATAATTAATTGAAGTATCACAGAGCATGATATCCGACTGTATATATATAATATATTTGTATGCGATGCCAAGTTCTAGCACTAAGGCATCGACCCTAAATCTCTATGTACTATATGACAAACTCCCTCATTTGAAAAGTGACCGCAGAAACATCAGACGCAACAATTGTTTACGCCACATGAGGGCGCCTGTCAAAACTGCTACAGGTGTAAACTACACTAAACATTCCATAGTCTGTGTATTAAAAAAATACAAATTCAATAAGAGTTAGGTTTTTCGTTTCGGATTAAATCGAATACGCAGGGATATCTCTGCTGTTAATGTGAATACAGCATGATCACATTACTCAAAGCAAACCAAGTGAAGTGGGCACACACGACATACCTTCCACTACTGTTGTGGGACAGTACATTTTTTATTTTCCTTTTGTATACATTAGTCTTGGTGTTTAAGTGAACTGATATTAATGGAGCATTGAAAAGTCAAAGTTTCATTCCATGGCTGATACTTCTGCAAGGTCCGAGGCAGAGCTGAGCTCCTGCTTAACTTTGTGTCTAACACTCTTGTTGCTCATTGCCTAATCAAATACTGGAAGACTAATCCTAAAATGAGCTGTTATTTATCCACCTAATAGACAAAGATACAGTTTAAGGGGTAATGTTTATTATTTATGTTTTGCACATTATGGTGGTGAACTTTGTACATGTCTGCATGCACAAACAAACAGAAGCATATATACATATATTGTGCATATAGGCAAAATTGTGCACTTGTGTAGAACTTTATAAAGTTTTGTTTTTTACATTTCATGTTTTTCTGTGTTATTATTAGGCCTTTTGATGCCTGAAATAACAACTAACCCAGCTAACAGGAAACACTCTCGGAATGTTGACTAACGTTCTCTAAAAGTTCTCTCAAAGTTCTCTCAAAGTTATAAAAAATTTTCTTGCAGTAACATTAGTAAAACCTTTTTAACATTATGTATCATATCAAAAACATTATTCTTACATTTTTAGCAGAACAATTTTAAAAACATAGAGAATTACGTTTACGCAGAATTACGTTAAAAAACATTCTTATAACCAAGCAATAATGTTAATACAACATCTAAAAAACATACATTTTAAAAGCTTTTAGAACATTTTTAATGTTTTTGTTACTTAATGGAAATGCTAGGAAAATGTTTTTAAAATTATAAATTGTTAGCTGGGGAAGCAAAACAGGATGCTAATTAATTTTAAATAAATTTTAAATTGAATTTAAAGAAATTTAAAGAGAAAGAGAGAGAGAGAGAGAGAGAGAGAGAGAGAGAAAGAGAGAGAGGCAGATATGTGCAGGGTGGAATGACACTCTTGAAGAGCACATAGCTTTCCTGGAGTGTTGACAACCATGTCTGATGTGGGCAAGGTGCCAGAGTGGAATTACTGAAATATCTGACATTTTTTTCAGGCTTGATGGCAGCTATGCAGT
Organism: Botia almorhae; assembly: GCA_036877575.1. NCBI lineage: Eukaryota > Metazoa > Chordata > Actinopteri > Cypriniformes > Botiidae > Botia > Botia almorhae. The sequence continues at coordinate 19,932 of JAZGTJ010003011.1, forward strand.
GGAACAAAATTTTTGCTTTGTAATTTGTGCATTTCGTTCCATATATTTTCATGCTATTAAAAAAATCTAGGAAAAGACGTTTCTGAGAAAAAGAAAAAGTAGTAAGATTGAGGACACATCAGGATAGATTTTATCACAATAAAATGTGTTTAGAGCTTGTATATTTATTTGCTTATCTTTTGAAGCATTTATTCTTCATTACGACAGGGGTGACATTCAGAACGCAGGATGATCATCTTTGTAAAAATGTTCTGTTATGTTCTGCTGCAACCCAGTTGTAATATACAGGAGCTAGAACCCACGTTGCTTTAAAGAGAAAGATCAAACTCTGAGAACTGAGAAGTTATGAGGGAGAAACATGACTGTAAGAAGCAGAGAGCTCACAGAGCTCTAATTATTAGAGCTTTAATTTAGACAAAAAGGAAAAAATGATAAAAAGACAGAGAAGGAGGGAAAGAAAGAAACAGAGAGAGAAGAGAGAAACAGGGGGCGGGGCCCGAGAACCCCTGCAGTGGCTGGGATGGCTGTCGATGCTCCCGGGGTTAAGAGGAGGGCAGGCAGGCCCTGTGCCTGGCTGCGGGGAGTAGACTACCTGCTGGGGGCCTCTAGGGCCTGATGGCTCTTCCAGAGGGACAGTGAGGAGCACAGAAGGGGCCTGAGAGGTGAACGAGAGGCTCTCCGCACCGAAACCCTGCGCACGTCAATCCCCCCGTTTTCAGCGACGTCACGGGTGACGCCTGTCTCGCCTCACTCCTCGCCACGGTAACGCACGACAGGCCGGCTTACAGTTAGATTCATCACAGAGGTCTTACTAAACATGGCAAGAAACCCAGCAGGACAAAACACACCCCAGGGAAGAGCACTCATTTGAGTACCAATACCACTCAGCTGTGATTGAGAGGTGGCAGTATTGTTCTCACTTTTAAAGTGTCCTTTCAGAGGGACTCAAGGTGACGGACAGGCGTCACAGCAACACACACGGGCAGAACAAACCCAGAGTGAGGGACATGTTAATTGGAGGGAGGGAAGGAAATGGATAAGCAAACACACTAATGGTGAGGAACCTCGACAGCAGAACCACAGATTAGTTCAGTATGCAAAGAATGTAATTGGCCTAATGCGAGCTAATGACCTCCAAAGATGTCACTGCATTCTACAGAACTGCTCACATAGGTTTGTGCGTGTGGATCTGTTTGTATCGGTGGGCTGTAACTGTACACGGTGGGTTAAAGCACAGATACACAATCAGCCTCCCCCTGCATATATCAATAGCTCATTATCTTATCATGCCATCATGGAGGCTCTTTAAACAGTGCTGCTGAAAAGGGGGGTTGATGTGATATGATTGCTGCATAAACAAATCATGAATAATGTAGATTTGATGGAGAAAGAGGCCACTATTGTAATGGCCGGAGTTCACAAGCTGTTTTTTTTTCATTTAAAGTTGCAATTTTTGGGGTTGAAAATGGACAAAATCAGTTATTGAGAAAGTACATCTATACTTCATTACATTCCCCTGATTCACAACTGTGAGATTTGGCTCCAGTTTGGCTTCAGTGGACTTACGTAATACGTAATAAAAAGTATGTAAAGTAACCTGCGATTTATGTTTCAAACAGAGATGGCGGTAGAGAGGCGGACGTTTAAATGAAAACATAAAACCACTGTTTTCACTAATTCACAATTTTTTTTACATGACTATATTCTGCCGTTATTAAACAAATACCTCCTTAAAACAGATCCGTATGGAGAAAGACCTTTTACTGCCACCATTTTATGAAAATCTCCACCTGAAAATAAAGCAGTTTATTCCCATACGTAAAAACCAGTGGCTGTATCACAGTGCCACTGGGCTCGGCCTGGTGTATTTTTTTCCTCATTGAACATATGTTAGTAATATATACTCCATATGAACATGCTTAACAACATGGCTTGGTCATCAGGAACTCTATTACTGGAACTTTGTCTTGCCCACACGCTCTTGTTTAAGCCAGCTGAGTCTGATGCACTCTCTGTACCGTCCTTACTGTAATCCTACATACAGTAACATCTTTAACCCTTTACACTGTATTAATGTCTACGGTTACTCCTTTGCATTCCTTTGCTCTCACCGCCCCCTCCCTTCAGTGGGATAAGTATGCACTGCATGCCACTTTAAATGTTTTTGTGTGTGACAGACCTGTACTGTGGGGTGGTGTGGGGTCCCCGGGCTCATGTCTGAGTTTATTGGAGGTTGGTGGCCACACTCAGATCCATCAGCTGGGCTGAGCAGCAGGCGGCGTCGGATCTTGGGTGGTAACCTAAAACGCCACATCACGCCCTGTTTAAGAGCCTGGGTCGGCAGAGCGGTGAAGGTCAACAGTCATCCAAAGAGCAGGTTTAGGTTGCCGTTGGACACACATGCGGACTGGACACTCATATCGTGACCCTGGAAGGGCTACTGCAAATTATACGCCCTGGAGAGGAACATCTGAAATCTTACTGAACCATTTAGACTTACAGAGCTTCAGTCACTTAACTAACTGAGTCCCAACTGAGGATTCACTTAACAGTTGGGATTTTACATCTTATAAACTATCTGCAATGCAAATTATCAATGATTTATGTTACATACGTTTGTAGAGCACACATCAAGCAAAACTAATATGGCACCTGTATATTTAAGTAGTCGTTTTGATTATAAAATGCATCCGTCACTTTTTTCATAACTGAAATGTGTATAACAATTCATATTTAGCATCTGAAACAGAACTGTATTCTGCTGCTGTGTGAACGCAGCCGCTGAGAGGAAAGCTGTGCTGCCCATGTCGTGATTTCATTTCTGTTTCACATGCCTGGTGCTTTCGTCTGGCCTCCATTTGTGAGAAAGTCACACTGGACTCGTTCCAAGCATTGCCCTGCTCCCGGTACATTCATGTTCTCCATCCACCATCCCTTCAGTCTGCCCTCCTCACGGACTGCTTTTCACATCTGAGTTCTGCTATTACAATAGATGATCAGCACACACACACACACACACACACACACACAGCACACACACACACACACAGCACAAAGGCTGTAAAAGCACTGGCAGGTCACTGCTGTTGATATTAACTGAGGAAAGTGACTGAATGTCTGCAACCGCTAAGAACAGACTAAATTTACGGCAAAAAAATTGCTCGCGCCTAAGCCAGATATAAAGCAGCGCACGCTGCCGCGGGAGAGCGAGGATTCGGGCAGCCGCTCCACCTCTGCAGACGGGAAAGGTAAAAGCGTGGGAAATAGTTCTTGGCCGGCTGGCAGATGGCATTGTGGGGACTTGCGTGGGTTTAAAACCACAGTGACAGACATCGTTCACTCCAATAAGAGGTAGTTCTGCTGGTATTTAATCAATTAAAATCACAAATGTGTCTGAAGATTCGGTTGACCACTTGCTCTGTGACTTTCCAACTGGTTAGAAACCTGGTCAGGTCCAACACAATTCTGTTGGTAAAGGAATATGCCTGTGAAATAACTGTGAAATAAAAGTGTTCTGCAGACACTGAGTGTGGACCAAATGTTGCAGCTGTATTGTTAAAGCGCCACCACAGAAAACAGTATAAAACGCAGCACAGTAAAGCAGAGGAACAGTGTTGTTTTGAGTGCCGAGCGGCTGTGTGGCCAGCCTGTGTGGTTTGATCAGTCTGTCCGTTAGATCCGGCAGCAGGACTGTGGACGTCCGGTAGACAAACGTGGTTGTGATGTCTGGGATGTCCGTTCCGTCACTTTATTCTTTTAAGTTTCCACAAGAAACCTTACAGAATGTTCTGGGATCAGTACTCTGATTCCTTAACCATGGACAGGATTCTTCGCGAAATCCATCAATCAAAACGCCATCACAGAATGTGATGAGAGGTGAAGGCAGGAGACAACCTAAAAAAAAGATGTTTAAGCCTTTATTATACGCCAGTTTGAATATTTAATGGGGTCACATTAAGTTGGTGTCAGGTTAACATGTTATATGAATGAGGTCATTCACAATCATTGACTCCACTTGCATGTATAACAACAACATAAAATAAACCTTTCTCCACTTTTTTTTCTGTAGCAGAACAAGCAGAAGATGGCGCTAGATACGCCAAAGCCATGGGTTCGAATTCCAAGAAAATACAAACTGACAAACTGATAAATGAATGCACAGCAAATCGCTTTGGATTAAAGCATAAACAGCAACGCTGTTCTCTTGTGGATTAATCGTATTCTGTTTGTATTACTCTTATTTGTACGCCAATTTGAATTAAAGCGCCAGATAAATGAATAAATGTAAATCTTAAATGGTTAAACCGGGTCTTTGAGAACATTCGAATGAGACGAGGACATGACAGTATGGTATTTATTGTCCTCTTGGCTCTCTTGTCTTTGAAATGTAACATGGTGCTATCTCGAACAAAACTGGATTTACAGTCTTTTGAACACGTGTACCGAATACCAAAAATCTAGTTACAGGAATGTGTTCACTCTACATGGACGCCAAACCGGTGTCACATCACATCTTTATTGCTTGTTCCTCTTTTCTCGCTTCCCCTCATCCTTTTCTTTCACAAGCACTTCATCTTTTCTTTCTGAAATGTCTCTTTTGTAACCTCCCATCTTATCGCTCCCTTGTCTCTTCTCTGTTTCTCTGCTCCTCTGTCTCTCGGTTTGTCCATATCTGTCTCTTTTCTCTCACTGTCATACATCAATGCGTTTAACAGCTGTTCTGTTGGGCTGTTAAAAATCTTGTCTCTTTAAGTGAGGACAGGTTGAGGCTGAGGGTGTCTTCTGCTGAATAAGAAAGGGAGGGATAAGGCAGGGGCAAAGAAGAAAGAGATTTCAGTGGCCCACAGGGAATGCGACTCGTCTCTCAATCTTCTCCAGCCAGGATGACAGAATGAGAGAGAGAGAGAGAGAGAGAGAGAGAGAAAGATCGCCCTTATGCTGGATCGTGTTTCCGCTGGAGGCCTCTACTCAGTGTCTTGTCTGTGACACTCCTCAACTCGGTATCTGGAGTCGAACATACACAGATAAAGTGAAAGAAATACAGGCTCTCCACAATACACACAACTCAAGATACAAAAAAGATACAGCTGTTTTCTTAAGACTAAAAACACCAAGGCCGAAAACAGCTCCATGGTCTCATCCATGGCGTGAGAGACTTGCCAGATCTTTTAAAAATCCTCGAAAGCATAGAGAGATCTACAACACATCCACAGGAATTACGAAGGGAGAAAAAATTGGGATTTTTTTTGGGCTCTTTACATTTGGAGTAGTTTGTAAACACACCCTCATGTATCAAACACACGACTTTCTCATATGCATACACTATATAACAAGTTACCTCAAGCCCTATGACACACACACACACATATATATGTATATATTTATATACACACACACACACATATATAACATTATTCACTCTTTGCCCTCCACCACTTCATTTATTTATGCGTACCTATATTCAAATACAGTGTGTTAAGATTGGCCAGCTAAAACAAAGCTTTGGTATGTACATAAAGCTATTGTACTTGCATTGTATTGCACTGAAGTCAAAGTTTGAAACCACTCACAACACAATACTATAGATACCACTATAAAGAGTTACTTTATAGTCATATACTATCAGAGATGGATCTTTTATATTAGGACACTGCATTAAAATGAACAGAGAAAGCAACAAACAGGAGACCCTGGCCGAAAGCAAAGAGAACAGAATTGCAGAGGAGACTCTACGAAGCCAGACTCAGAAAATGAACAGATTGAAAAAGCAGAGGTGCAAATCTTGCAGGAATTTTAAGGAAAGGTAAAGTTGAAAGGAAAAAGGCATGTAGAGAGCGCTTGTGTTTATATGGTCGTCTTCAAAGGATGCCGTAATTATTTTTCCATACAAAGTATGTCAGCTCCATATGCGGGTTTGAATTGTTTGTGAATCAGTCAGGCGTTTTTATGTGTGTGCATTGATAAAATATTCATGGCCACAATAAAGACCGAGCTAACGGGGAGCGTTTGCTAATGTTTTCTAAAAGTACTCTCAAAGTTATCAAAAAGGTTCTTGCAGTAATGTTAGTAGAACATTTTGCTAATGTTATATATATATATATATATATATATATATCATATAAAAACATTTAGTTATACTTAAATAGTGAAGCGTTTTAAAAGCTTTACAGAATTAAAAATAACGTTATTTTAACCAAGCTGTAACTTTAATACAATGTCTAAATAACTGAATGTCTTGAACGGTCCTAAAACTTTCCAAACGACATTTTTAACATTTCTGTTACATTTTTAACATTTTTGTTCTGCAAACGTTACAGAAACATTCTTACAACCTAACATAGCTGGGGACCCCCAAAAACACACGTCCTTCCAGTAGCTAATCACACCAGATTTTTAAGCATCCGACCCATTTTTTAAGCATTTTCTTTATGCATCTCCAACTAAGACATCACTGAAGATAATGGCCATTTTTGAAGTCTGCAAAAGTGTGTTTAAACTAGAGAAAATTCTCTCCTGCCATTGTAAGTCATAAGTCAGGTTAACATAACACCCCTTGTGCAACTAACACCAGATAACCCAAATGTTTCGGCTGTAAAACCTCCAGTCTACATACGCTGTTCTGAGGTCAGGCTTATACAGGCACGGGGATCCCCTGCCACCCTCACGCCTTCCTTGACCTTCTCACCTCTGCTGTCCCTCTGCAGCTGTAAACTACAGCACACTACACGCTACAGCATCATTAGCATGGAAACAAGATGTTACCTATACAGACAACCTGGGGAACCAATTAGACGCAGTGCAGGCCTTGCTCAGAATAAGTCCACTCAGCCTGAAACACAAAAATAATGAGCGATATCATTTTGAGGAAGCTGAGAATTTGGTCGGCTGTGGAAATAGCAACAGCATATGCTAGCTATCACTCACAAGAATCTTTAATGATACTGTAGGTCTCTCATATGTTTGCAAAATACAAGCAGTTGTACCATAGAATTTGTACTTACATTACTGTAAACAATGACTATCACTTTATCAGTCCCAGCTAACTGTAAACATTCTCATAATGCTGGCTAACATTCCCTAAAAGTTCTCTTAAAGTTCTCAAAACATTCTTTCAGTATCGTTAGTAGAACTGCTTAAATCATATAAAAAATGTTATCCTTAGGTTGTTGGTGGAACGTTTTAAAAGCATTATAGAATTTAAAAAAGGAATAAAAAATGGAGCAATAAGTTAATACAAAAAAATAGATGTTTTAAACATTCCTAGAATATTCAAATACCTTTTTAATGAAATGTTAAGGAAACATTCTTACAACATTCTTACAACCCAGCCAACAAATTGTTTGTTTTGCATTGTGATAGATGGTCTGTAAGATCAGATGAAAAATGTTATTGCCCAGATGCTCATAAAACGCTCTTTCATGGCTCATGAGACGTAATGGAGGTACCAGTTGTGTTATGTAAGTATCAACATGGTGCCAGATATTGTGTCAGATATAAAATGACTGTTTTGGAGACAACTGTTAACAAATTACTAGCATGGAGCTATAAATAAACATTAATAATTTAGTCTTAGCAAATAATAATTCTTGGCAAATTTCAGTACAGTTGAGATCTCTTTTAAAACTCTACAACAGATGTGAGTATATATATTTCGGAGGTCTTTTTGATACGAGAAAAATCGAGAGAAGCAACACAGCCCATTTAGTCGTTATTTAATGTAATTACTTTGAAATAACTGAAATACAAGATCTGATTGTGATTCAGTTGTATTTTGCTATAGAGGTGGACTGTATACAGCAGTGAATGTAAACAGCACAATAATGTGAACACAGACGGTCATGTAAAGGCTTTCTAATAGCAGATTAAAGGCACTTAATAGTCAGGGAGTACCAGAGGGCCCTTATCTCCTGAGCAGAAATACTGTGCGATAAAGTTGGATACGATGCATGTTCCATTAGGCTCAATTAGGTGAAACACCTTACTGGCTCATGCGTGGAGGCTGGAGATCAAGTGGTCCTGAATTGTCTACTGAACAGAGGGCTTGTTAAATTCAACAAGGACTTGCTAAATGTGTCTACGAGACCCTTGATGAATGAGAACTGCTTTATGCTTCAATGCTTTTCTGTGCTGTTTCATTTAAGCAATTTGAAATAGATGTTTGTCCGCCTGACAGTTATTGCATATGAGAGTCTATACATATTTTCACTCATTTACATTTAAGAGGAGTGACAAATTGCATGCAAGTGAAGATTAGGGTGAAAAGAATTAACATGGGCAAACGTGGACACCATTTTCAAATTCCAAAAGTTGCTTCATTACTGTGTTAAGTCAATACTGTTGTGGTTATGCAACAATATATTGTTAATTATTACAATGCAGACAATTATATATTTGCATGGGCTACCATGCATTGGACATAGTGTTAGTGCAAGACTACAAGGACCGGAGGGCGAACAACACAGCATTCTCTCTCTCTCTCTCTCTCTCTCTCTCTCTCACCCTTCATATGTCAATCAGTCTTGTTATCTCCCTGGTCTCACCCCTCTGCCTGCCTGCTTTCCCGTTTGTGGCCGTCGATGTGTTAATCACCCCGCTCTGCTGACAGAGGCCCAGATATTTTGACGTCCTGATAACCCCGCGCGGGACCTCCATGTCCTTCTCTTCTCCTCTCTCTCACACTTCCCTGTCTCGGGATCTCAAAGCGTTCTCCCATTGCCACCTCCACCCCCCAACCAAAACACTCTGAGACCTCCTTATCAAAGCCCCCAGGAATAGACACCAGGGGTCAATGAGAATCTTTGCTGCCACTTACTCTGCGGCCACCTCTGAGAAACACGACTGTTCTGTCTCCTAAAATATATTGGGTTAAGCTAAACAGCAAATTGGTTGGTCCCAACAACCAATCAAAATGCTCAGATGTCTGTGTCACCACAGCAGTAGGTGATGGAATTCTGTATATAGCGTTTCGTCTACTTTTAGTATAATACTAGAGAAAGTAAATAAAGAATCTCATTTCATTGGTGGGAGTAGATGTGGATTATACCTGGAAGTATCACTGAATGGGAAATTGATGTATTGGCAGTGGGTGGAGGGAAGAGGCGATTGGAAGGGAGGGGGGCGACTGAAATAAGAACTGTTTTGGCAAGCAGTTGATACATTTGATACGGGACTCACTGGATCCTCGACACGAGCTGTCAATGGTGCTAGCAGGGGAGGTTAATCAATCACTGGTCCTCTATCTGCCCGCCTGTCCCCCGGCGCCTGGGGATGCTCTGTTAGTTACCCTGCAGCCATGTTCCTCAGCTCCCACAGTACGCTTCACGGTCAAGCAAGGTGTATTTGAGCAACTCCCCAGCTAACAGGGAATGTTTTCAAAATGTTGGTTAACGTTCTCTAAAAATTCTCTCAAAGTTTTCAAAAAATGTTCTAGCAGTACTGTTAGTAGAACTTTCTTTTTACATTATATATCTATATAATCAAAATTGTTATTGTTACGATATTAGTGGAACGTTTTAAAAAAACCTTACAGAATTTAAAACAATGTTTAAATAATGTTCTTATAACCAAACAATAACTTTAATACAACGTCTAAAAAACTGGGCGTTTTGAACATTCCTAAAACTTTCAAAATAACATTTAAAAAAAATTTGTTACTCAAAGGAAACATTATGGAAATCTTCTTACAACCTAAAATTGTTAGCTGGGTCCTGGACTCTCGCGTGTTTTTTGTATGTCATTCTCATGTCACCTAAGAGTGACTCTCGGACCTAGTAGGGAGGGCTGGTAGGGGCAGAGCAAACGTCTGATGTCCACACTGTCAACGCGATGGTTCCCCAGACTAAGTTTGGCCTCTCCACTGGAGTGCTGTTCTAAAGTGGGGCGACACATTAAGGCACCCTGTTGATATACTGGTATGACAAACCAGATTCCACTCGTTTCATTTGGGGATGAAGAAATGCTAGGAAAGAACAATCACGTATTACTAACCGGAGGGTTCTCGTGCTCTCTGTGAAGGATGCGAGGGTCCCACAGCTGTAAAACAGAGTGGTAGGTGGCTTTGGAAAAGCTTTGGGGACAGAGTGGCAGCCCGCCGGCAATTGTTTGACACCCGGAGAATGAATATGTTAAGCGCCGCTAGCTCATAAATACAACATGAAAAGACTCCTGCTGGGTATAAAGACATGTTATTAGCCTGACTTTGAAAAAGGCAACTGGGAGTATTACAATGTGACTGTATATTCTTTGGGGAACTGTCCTCAGCCACACAATGGGGACAGATCATTAAATTAAAGAGAGGAAAGAAGTGATAATTTGCTAGATTGTTTGGTACAGATATGGGGGAAATAATGTTTTTCATCTACTACTGGGTTGTTTTCTTTTGGGGAACAGAACGAGCATCCTTGAAACATAGGAACCTTGTTCTTCTGTGTTCCTCTCCTTTTGTCGGCTGTGTCCAAAGCTGAGCTGGAATGATGATAATGATTTAGATGAGAGAAAAGAAGGAAAACGGACAATTCTGGGGTCTTTTAATTCTGGGACTGCATTCCCAGCTCGTGTCAGGGGTGATAAGCATCTGGTATGCAAAAGATCTGACATGGACCTGGTGCACGGCCAAAAGTTGGTGTCCTTCAAACCTCTATGTGAGTGTAGGAAGTGTGATTTCAGTTTGCCGTAGCCGACACTCATATCAAACAAAAACGTTTTACACACTTTATTGTTTTTATGCTCTACAAGTACATACATCTATATGGTAGTACATACATCTATATGGTAGTACATACATCTATATGGTAGTACATACATCTATATGGTAGTACATACATCTATAGGGTAGTACATACATCTATAGGGTAGTACATACATCTATATGGTAGGACATACATCTATATGGTAGGACATACATCTATATGGTAGTACATACATCTATATGGTAGTACATACATCTATAGGGTAGTACATACATCTATAGGGTAGTACATACATCTATAAGGTAGGACATACATCTATATGGTAGGACATTAAATATGTTGTGCGACTGCCAGGTTTTCCAGGTGGAAGTCATACACACGGCTGTCAATTGCATGTGAAAATGGATTTTCACAAATACTTAACTACTTTCTCTTAAGCGTCGCTCCCTGCGGTGTATATTACTCTACGAGCAGCACTGATTTACAGAGCTGTTTGTAAGTGTAGTTAAGTGTATGATCTTCTGATCACAGCCACTTTCTGGTTACTATAATATCAGCCCGTGTCTGGGTGGTGAAAAGAACAGCGTTCCCATTCATTCCTTCCCAGCGTTACGTGATTCCCTAATTGTCCTTTTTCCCCGATAAAGCCATCCTGTAGTGTGCTATACAGTGTGAGGTGTTCACTATATCACATACACACAAAACACACTTTTCCAGCACATGATGTCGCTCTTGACATAAGCCATTCATCGGCCCACAATTAGGGCATTTTTTAAGCACCTGCTGCACTGGGAATGCCCGTTTGCCTGCGTTCATGAGAGCCAGACTTCCCCGTGTGAACACATTCACCTGCAAATCCAACGACCGCCACCATGCGCTCACTTATCACTGCCACTTACTCATGACAGCATCTGCCACTGAATCACTACTAACTAACTAATGCCTCACGGGGGAACTCATCACTGTGGGCCTCTTGGCTTGCCATAGAATTTTGCCAAAAGTCTTAATAATGTAGAAGTTAAAACCAACTTTATTGTGTCTGAAAGTTTATAAAGCAGAATTTGTGGTCCTGTTGAGCACATGACCTGTACCCATTAAAGGCTAAAGCACTAGCCCTCAAGAACTCTTAATACCCTAACAGAGCAGGGAATGTTCTCAGAATGCTGGCTAATGTTCTCTTAAAGTTCTCTCAGTCTCTCACAGTCTCAAAGCTCTCTCTTTAAGTAATCAAAACGTTCTTGCAGTAACATTAGTAGAACATTGTTTAGCTTTATATATCGTCATAAAACGTTCCAGAATTTACGAAACATTCATAAAACCGACCAAGAACGTTAATACAACATCTAAAAATGGACGTTTTAAACATTCATAGATCTTTAAAAATAATGTTTTTATTGTTTTTGTTATTAAATGGAAACGTTAGGGAAACATTCTTACAACCTAAAATTGAACGCAGGGTAACTCCTGCCTGGTTACAGCTTTTCATTGTTTTCACTTTAAAGAGCTGTAAAGTGCCACCTAAGGGGTGAAAGAAATTCCCTGCCTGACTGAGAAAGAGTCCAGCTCACACTCGCTGACTACGAGCCACAATGCAAACTGGGAAATTGTGCTTATTGTCATTCGTAGAAGGCAGACATTCAAGGCTCTTTCTTCTTCGGCTGTACTCCACCATTACAGGTAGTTGCGACCTATCACCGCTTGTTGAAATTTAGGCCCACTACACATGAAGAATGGAAGTACAATGACTTCAAATAGGTTTCTAGGTAAACTCCCTTTAGAGGCATATAAAAGAGAAGACCGCACTCAGACACATGTACCTTGCGTATTCTAGCTGTGTATTGGCTTATTGTTTTGACGTTGTAAATTAGGACAGTAAAATGTCTTCTGCCATTTGTGAATGAATACAGGTTTGGCATCACTGTTTTTTTCATGACCCCTAAGAGAAAGCAAAGACTTGTATTATCACCATTTGCCTGTAGTGTCACACAGCCCGTTGCCTTAGGTTTCTAAGCATGTAATAGCCAAGCTAACGATTTAGGATGTAAGAACGTTTCCCTGACGTTCCTTTAAGTAATAAAAACATTAACAATATTATTAACAATATTATTTAAATGTTCTGGGAATGTTCAAAATGTCGAGACTTTTAGATATTGTATTAACATTATTGCTTTGTTATAAGAACATTATTCAAGCATTTATTAATGATGTAATGTTATTAAAATGTTCCACTAACGCCTTAAAAATAACGTTTTTGATATGATATATAATGTTATAAACGTTCTATTAACGTTACTCCAAGAACCCTTTTAATAACTTTGAAAGAACTTTTAGAGAACGTTAGTCAACATTCTGAGAATGTTCCCTATTAGCCGGAAGAACAATTAGTTTCAGAATTAATATCCACTCTTTGTTTAGGCTGCAGTTAAGAGACTTGACAAACCTGACAAAAACAGGTTAAAAATCTGAAATAAATGTCATTGATAATTGGATGGTAATTACACAATTAAACATTCATTACAATAAAGCCATAAGGACAACAAATAGCACATTGCTGGTCGCAAAACTCTGGTACAATTGCACATTGCACACTATTTGACATGCTACTTTTTTAAACAGCATGCAGAACACAAAAATCTTTATAGCTAATACGCTAGTGTGTGATCACACAGAACACAGGTTTTTCAGGGCAGAAACATTTGACCTTTGACCTGCCTTTAGTTTTAAGAATGCTCCCTCAGCTCCCTCTAGTGTCAATCTGGGTATGACACCACAAACAAAGATCATCAAAATATGAATAAAGATCAATAGGATTAAAATTTTACCAGAGCGAAACTAATCTTATGACAATTAGCAGCATTTTACTAGCACTTCTCTAGTTCTATACTGTTTCACTAGTCTTAAAGAGACATTAACACATTTCTTATTGGACCAGCAAACTCAGACACAAAACCCAAACTGACTAAATGAAGTGTCAGATTTAAAAATGAATCCAAAATGTGTGACATTTTTCACAGTTTTTAACAGTTTAGCGTTCAAAAATGTTGGAATAACATTATTATAACTAAGCAACAGTTAATACAATGTCTAAACAACTGAATATTTTGAACGTTTCTAAAACTTTAAAAATAATGTTTTTAACATTTCTGTTACTTAATGGAAATGATACGAAAACATTCCTACAACCTAAAATTGCACTAATTGCCCACTAGAATGTCTCAGTTCTAATACACAACTAACAACAAAGAAACCGGTTTATATCTTTAGATCTGAAGAAAGAAAAAGAAACATCTCTCTGAAACCAGTCACAAATGTATATTGGGATTATCATTCAAACATATCTGTATGAAACCAGACATGAATGCATATGCATTTCTGGTTAAGAATAAGCCATGGGAGACATCAAGGTGACCAGAATATAATGCATGTCTTGGTCTCGTGGTTAAATATTTGCTCTGCCTCACACTGATTTGAGAGCTGAGAGTCTCTGGGTCATTTAATGGACTTAGCAACTAAGTAGCAGGAATGTGTCATATTTGACAGCTATCTGCTGGCCTCGACTGACTTTTAAACCATGCAAATGAATGCGAGAAAAAAAGAGTTTTGAGTGTAATTTTATGTATTTTTTTACCTGTATTTTTACCTTTACTCAGCTAACATTGTAAGAATGTTTCCCTAGCATTTTCATAACAACATTACCCTGAAGTTTCCATTAAGTAACAAAAAGGTTAAAAATGTTATTTTGAAGTTTAAAGTTTTTAGTTCTAGGAATTTTCATAAAGTCCAGTTTTGTTTTATGTATTAACGTTATTGCTTGGTTAAAAGTTAAAAGTTTAAATTCTGTAACCTTTACAAAACGTTTCTCTATACTTAAGAATAAAGTTTTTGATATATATGATATATATATTTTTTTAAATTCTACCAGAACATTTTTGATAATTATGAGAGAACTTTGATAGAATGTTAGCCAATGTTCTGATAACTTTCATTGTTAGCTCGCTATCCCTAATTATTAAACCTAAATCATCCTGTGTCATTCTACAAACACAAATTATACTCATATTGTGCTTCTTGTCGACAAGAGCCTGAACATTTCCTGAGCCATCTGACTTTCTGCTTTCACCTTGCCTATTTTAAATCCCATATACTTACAATGAAGGGGAAAACCACCTATCAATAAACCTTAGCAACCACACAGAAACGCATAGATACACCTTAGCAACTGCATAGCAATTCCCCCATAGAAGGGGGAAACCACCTATGAATAAACCTTAGCAACCACACAGAAACGCATAGATACACCTTAGCAACTGCATAGCAATGTGGCATGGTTTAAAAACAGAAAATGAACGATTTGACTTGACAACAGTCTGGAATACGCTCAACCTCCATTTAATAATTTGTTTGTTCATAACACAGAATTCGATCTACCAATCAGGCCTCATTTAGGGTTAGTTAGAAATGCCAATATTTAGTGGTCAAAGATCCATATGTACATATATGCTACATATTATATTTTTCTTACCTCTGTGGGACAAAACAGCAGCTCTGTCATCTTCATTGCTCTGCCAAAGCATTAACACTTAGGTGTCGTCGTTGACAGCAGACTCTGGGTGGCACACCAGACAGCCTTTGTGATCTGTTTTCCCCTGAACAGCCATGCAAAATAGTCTTTCCAGGCATTTTGCTGGGACTGTAATCTATAGCTGTAGTGCCTGTATTATATTTTAAAACACAAAGTTTGTGCATATAAATGTAAATGTATATTTGCATTTCATTTGGTTTTCTTAATGCATACATAAACATGCACAGAGGCACACACACTGTAATACTGTAATACACAAATACATTAACATAAACACATGCACAAACATACAAACATACAACAACGTAAACACACAAATGCTCACAAACATGCCTTCATGCTTCTTGTCTATAAATACCCTCTCCTCAGTGATGGCTGTCAGGCCCAGTAACCTTGGCTTCACCACTAGTGCGTTGATTTATGGTGGGGCTAGATCGAGCCGACCTTGCACTTGGTTTCAAGCAGTATAAGTAATGGTGGGTCATCGGCGCTGAAACTGGCAGCCATCTTGAGCAGGACTCGTTTGTTGCCTTTGTCTCCATCTCTCTGTGCAGCCTCTACCCCAGGCATTGCCAAATGGACATGAGTGGCTTGTGCTTTAGTGGCCATCATATATAGATGGTGAGATAAAGTCTTAACTGCAATAAGGATCACACGGCGGTCAGCTATTGCTCGCTTTAATTTCATGCCTAATTTCTCCCCGTGCTCAAAAAATTGATCTTTTCCCCCTGACTTTCTAACCACGGCCTGGCTGTCAGGAGCTCCAGCCAGACGGAGGTGAGGTTGGGGCCAGACTGTGACCATCCATCACACAGCTCGGCTCCGAGCAGGGCTGGAGTGATGAAAGCTATGCCGCACAATGAGCTTATTAGATCATCGTAAACTCAACAGGCCAGATGAATCAAACGAGCGCACGTTGCTAAGCCGAATTCATTCTCAGGCCTCAACCAACACTTCCTGATTACCGTCTGTGTGCAAAACGCTCTCATAGCCCTGTATATTTATACACACACGCTCGATCATACAGAATAGAGGCGAGGAATGTGCGAGGAACTTCTGTGGTTCTTTTGTACAGTACATTTAACGCAAGATGCTAAATGACTCATTTTGGCCTATTTAGCTGCATTCAAATATTCAGATGATTATAAACACGTTTTGGTCCCCAAAATTCTCTTTTGCTTTTGTAATAACATAACACCAATTTGAGAGTACTAAAATATTATCTCTTTCTGTGTGTTTACATAAATATCAATGTTTAGATAAAATGCAAAATGTTGTTTAAATAAATAATAGTCCGGTATTTTCAGCTATATAGGCTAATAATAATATTTTGAGTTTTTAAGATGACTGGCATCAGCTTAAAGTCATTGTGTGCTTATCATCATATTGTGGCAAAACTTTATGATTTTTGTTCTTTAATAGACCACAAGATAATGTTTTTTTTATTTTAAATATAATAGGGGTAAATGGGCCTCTCACATCATTAACTTTCACTGAAATAAAAATAAAATAAAACCGTGTTAAAATTCTTCTTTGTGTGTTTAAGGAATAGTGAAAACAGTCTTGTTGTTCTCATGATGTTGAGTAAACAAGATTCATTTTGGGGTGAACGGTCCCTTTAAAGTAAAGCAATGGTGGAAATATAGGCTGGTCACAACACCCTTTTTATGTCGGTAAGATCTGAAGGGTCTGTCAAAATGACAAAACGGCTCCCCTCTGGCTGCACAGCTCAGACGAAAACTACAAGCTTGGCACAATAAAAGCTCTTATATCATTCAATGAATCCTCAGGATACAGAGGGGCCATGCTCACTCCTCTGGAGAACAAGCTGATGGACAGAGCTCTGATAGGCCAGACTGCAATTTTCAGATGCCCTGGCTCTGTCCCTCTTTAGCCTTTCAGGGGATCAGATATTGTCTCCAGCATGGACCTACACACACAGGTGTATATCAACAATAATCAAGTAGTACTAAAAAAACAGGCCTTTAAATTCTGGCGATCTGGTTACTACGCTGACGTGTCAGGTCACGTGATCAAATTCGCCAGGTGACGCAATGAGATCATCAGCGTTTTAATAAGGTGGATTAAACTCTTGAAGCACCGCCGTGTCGTTTACCATCTAAACTTCAAAAAGTCCTTCAGGAACACAACAAGCATTCAGCGGTAATGAAATCGGGGGCACACAGACATCAGTGAAGAATGACGTACTCCACCACTGACACACAGTCAATCCTTATTTACTTAATTGCATGGCAAGCGGTTCACACGGAGCTATTTGTCTGTCTGTCCCACTGTTTGTCAGGACGTTTCATCATTGACTGGGGTTGCGTCTTTGCTCCCATCTGTGCCCGTCTGGATGTGGAAGCTGGCAGTAAGACAGCGCTCCCCATCACCGCCAGCGCAGTCTGCATCTCCGTCATAAATCCTGATCGCTCCAGACTGCGATGCCGCGAGTGAGCGGGGGAAAGAGAGGAACAAGCTCAAGTGTGTTTTGTGGAAGGTGGGCGCACGACAGACGGCGTAAAATAGCGTAAAAGAGATAAAGAAAGAGAGAACGCCTTTGGCTTCTCAGATCCAATTAGTCGGCCTCGTGTAGTCGCTTCTCTCTCTCTCTCTCGCTCTCTCTCTCTCCTCGCCATCTTAATTGGAAGCCGGAGAGACCAGTCGAAATCGCATTAACACAGGTCCTGACAGAGAGAGCCATCAATCTTTTTTTATTACGGTGTAATGGGGGTTCTTGGGAGCCGCAATTCGATTTGTCACTGGCCTCGTTCGCTGATAACAGGCATTTGTCATCACTTTCCCTCGCCTTAATGTTATCATCTCGGGCTTGACAGCTGCCTCCATCCAGGGAGTCCCAGCGACACACCACATCCGTCAACATAATATTTCCACGGCCAAGGGGACTGCTACAGCAATAAGCCACATTAAAGCACTTATGAGGAGAAAATCTGTTGTCATTAATTAAAATGTTGGAGAGAGCAGCAGGTCTTCTTTGTGAG
>JAZGTJ010003012.1:0-22175 GCA_036877575.1 Botia almorhae
ATACACGGTCACAATTAAATGAATGTTGTTACAAGTGGTTAGTCAAAGTGGTTAGTCAGGCCATTGAACTACTATGTAACTTGTTTTGACCGACGGAGGTGTTGACTTGATGTCCCTCATGGGCGTGGGGTGTTTTCCAGTTCTGCAGTGAAAGGCAAATCGGTTTTTGTTAGCGGAAAATATAGTTGCTTAAGTAGGAATTACAACATCCTCTTCCTTTTTCTTGTTCTGCAATTATAATCCAAAATGCAGGGCTGTTTAAACACAGGGCTGTGGATTGTGTCATACTGCGTTTGCTCTATAATTTGAAATTAGCTGTAAAATGCCACAACCTTTGCATGCTAATAACAGGCATGAACTCAAACTTGAATAAAAATACAGGAGAATTGGAGGTGGCACATCCTAATATAGAAAAAATCCTTACACGTTACCTTATGTCCAGAGTTTCTCAAATGACCAAACCTACTGCAGCCAGACAGACGAGAGCGTGGGAACGTCAATATAATTGTTTTTTGCTGCTTTTTCTCAGTGGTCTTGAGAGGAAAGATTAGGGGTCATGCACACAGAAAGTGGAGACTGGTGCACTTGGTAATTAAGGGTTTTGTTGGCGAGCTTTTGAAACTGAAGTACTTCGACATAATTGGATTTGTTTTTCTCTTCTGCAGGTAAAACCACCATAAAGACAAAACAGTCAAATAAGAAACATCATTCGACTAATATCTAAAATGCTTTTGGATATATGAGTGTTTACATTCGATTCTTTGATTCTTCATGTAATATCTAAACTATCAGCCAAAGAGTGTTTATAAAAGTCGAGGCTTTGAACTGCTGATGCTTGTGTCAAAGGTTAAGAAGCACCCTGGAGCTGGACACTTAACCTGAATTGGCTATAAGAACGAATAGCTAGGCCATTATTAGCGAAACACTCTTCACGCTAGTTCACTAGACAAATATTTTAAGAGCTGCTTTGTTGTTTTTTCATCTCTCTCTTATTTTCCTTCACCTTGAATTGATATTCAGTCAGTTGTTCCACTGATGTCTGTTCTATACGACCAGCGATATGTGATTAATTTGTAATGGAAACATTTGCACACAGGAATCAACGACTGTTCTGGACTAAGTGATGTAGACTGACACATAAACATTGATGATTTACAAGAGGGGTTGGCAGATTAATTGTCTTGTACTGAGAACTTCAAGCATGCTCTTAAAACCCAGCCCAGTCTTGGTCTTTTTTTTTGAAGAATGGGACGACACTAGTAATTATCAGTCGCCATGTATAAATCAAGGTCCTTTCAGATAGCCACGCACTGGCTGAGAACTGGAGATAGCCCGGCCGTAACCGAGATTTGTAAATCTTTAGTCTACGCTTAGATAATGAGAAGCTGCTTTTTGGCAGTTATTAGAAGACAGTGATACAATTATTCAGATATGTGCTTTTAAAGGGGTGGTGAGGCTTGAGGTATGCAGGGAAATTAAAGGTTCATGTTAAAAACATGATTTTCACAGTGTTTCCCCTCAACATTCTTTGTTAAATGTTTGGCCTCTGTGTTATTGTGGGCTACCAGCTGCATGCATGCTCCACCTGATTTTGTCAAGTCAGAGATATACCCTGCAACAATATTTCTGCAGAAAAACTCGTTCCCTAACCATAATTCATCCCTAATATCAGAGGGAATTGACAGATAACAATGGTGTAAAAGCAGCCGACCCTGGTTATAAGCCTAAACGACATAGTAACGTTTCCTTTAAATCATATCGGCTGATTAATACGTTGTCCCAAGGTCAGCGATGTTTAACCAGGAACATCTCTCACTTGGCAAAATCCGGAAAACCACGGATGCGTTAGCGTTTATGCTATTTTGTCTCTTTTTGAACCAGGGCTGGTGAAAATAAACTTGCGAAACGTTGTCCACGTTCACACGTGCTCATATTGAGCTTATAAGGTAAAAAGAAACACAAAATTTGCATCATTTTCGTTTCGGTCATATAAACACTACAACAAAAGCCTCAGCACAACTTCAAAACGTTCCTAGTTTGTTTTGATTAGATATAACGTGTTCATTTAGGGGGTTCCCAAACTACATGCTGCGATCGCTGCGGGCACATTTAACAGTGTAATGGAAATGTCTGGAACCTCCTTAGCCCATTCAAGCCCTTGTAAAATAGCACAGCAGTACATTGTTGACACATGCCTCCGCGATCTGCACTCTGTTGCCCTTGTTAGTTGGCATGACTGACTGTCCTCTGGCTGAGGTTTGATGATGTTATGTTAAAGGTGGGTGTCGTATCTTGTCAGGGGGGGAGGGGCCTATCTCCCTCCATTCCCTGACTCACCATCCACAGCACTGGCTGCCTGGGCTCTGTCTGTAGATGTAGAGGAAAGAGGCGGCCCAGAAATGAGTCACACCTGGACAGTGAGTTAAAAACTGAATCACTGAGCTAAACATACAATATACCTTTCCCTTGCTCACATTGTATGAAGAAGACACCAAAATAGTTTGACTAGAGTTCTCTCCATATTTAAGAAGGTCCCTATTTTAAAATCCTTAAACCCAGCTAACAGGGACCGTTCTCAAAGCGCTGGCTAACGTTCTCTAAAAAGTTCTCTCAAGTTATCACAATGTTCTTTCAGTAACATTAGTGGAACATTTTTTACCGGTATAAAGCATATGTAACATAAACGCTATTCTTAAGTACTTAGTGGAACATTACGGATTAAAACAATTTAAATAACATTCTTATAATCAAGCAATACAACGTCTACAACGTTATCCCCAAAAACTTTCAAAACAACATTTTTTACGTTTTTGTTACTTAATGGAAATGTTACGGAAACATTCTTATGACCTAAAATTGTCATTAAAACTTTCTTGGTCTCTATATCAGTTCATGTTATTTGTATTGAAAGAAAAACAGTTTACACTGTTCTGCTGTTCATTATCATAAGAATAAAACTGTATTAAGATGAATGTTGCCTCACGTTGGGAGGTACCGCTATATTTGTGATGGGGTTTGTCTCCATGGTGACAGCCAGCGGGTGCAAGAGTCAAACTGACTTTTTACAGCCCACACCTCATTTTTGTCCATGTCAAACAACAAATAAACAACCCTAATCATTTACCTTTGTTTCAATGCAGGTTTACCTCAATTCATACGGTTAATATGAACATTTGTTTGTGAGAAGGTAACAGAACATTCCAGGAGAGTGAAATATGAGCTGGTAAAGATACTAACCGGAGTTCAGATGAAAGCGCGTTGACAGGACACAGTGGCTGAAATCACTTCTGCCCTTTCAAGGGTAAAGATGCCATGCTCAAAGCTAGTCAGCCCACTACCTGTATAACAGCATTGCAAAGACAGATCACTAATATTTTTCTAACCAGCTCTCTGCAATTAAAAGAGCCGGTCTTTCACTCAGGATAACATTACTAGAGCCCAGTTATGTGATTTATGCTCTGGCTGGAGTCAGTGTTTGACAGAACTTTACTGTGGTTGCTATGAAATGGCCTGTAGCTAATACCTGTTATGTCCCTGGAATGTAAGCTGCCCTCTTTTTTGTCGTCTGTCTTTCATAGCTCAGACTGCCTGAGGTATATGCGTTTAAGTTATCTTTAAAACAATTTCACCCACAGCTAGAAAGCTAAAAAACATCAGTGATTATAATCAAACATCTTTCTGTTAATCTTCATAAAATGTGTCGTACTTCACACCTACAGACATGTGGAAAACGTATTTGTGTTTTTTTTTCTTTATTTGTACAAAAAAAGATTTGCTTTGGATGAATTTTAATTAAAGCACTTTTCATGCTGGAGTCTGGTTTGACTATATGTGCTTTTGTTGACTTTTATGTAAAATGAAAAACGTCCAAAATGTTCAATGTGGATTATGCGAGAATTAAAGAAAACAACTGCAATCCACGAACACGCAGAACTACAGAGAGTTTGCAGAGATTTTGAAATGAATGAATTGTGATGGATAACCGCTATTTTGATTCCAGCCAAATAGGGAACTTACAGACTGACTTTTGCTTTCGAAAAGTACCAGGACACAGAATGAAAGTTCAAGAGTTCACACAGGTTCATGGGGTGACCGTCCATGTCACTCTATCCTCAGAGATCAGATCCTTCAAAGTTTAAGGATGGACGTTCTAAAAAAAGATTTAACCTCCTTTCATAATGAATGCAATCTGTGTGCAGAACACAATCCTATTCTATAAACATTATTCAGGAGAAATTGTACACAGCACATAGAATAGTACGCGTCTGCCCCCCTCTGGTTATTTTAAGAGAATGCACAGAATTTAAACCATCCTAACTAGCAAAAAAACGAGTGTGGTACACTTTGAGAAATAAAATACATACTTCAAATTACTTTGTATAGGACTAAATTAAAAGACACATCGTGCTGTTGTTTACATGTTTTTTAACATTAAGGTATAGAATGGTGTTGATCTATGAGAAATGATTAAATTATTACTAAACCCAAACTCTTTATTTTCTATTGGTCCACGTGTACAGTATGCAGAAACTGTCAGCCGGGACTCACTAATTTTCATGACTGAATGATTAAAGTGGATCGTGTCCTTATTTCTATTAAACCTCCAGTATGGTCCAAAGTATAGCCTTCTAGACTGGAGAAGTGTATCATCTCATCCGGAACGTTTTAAATGGGTTTAAAGATATTGATAAACAATCTTATGGCTTAGCATGACGACTTCGTGAGCGTCAATGAAAACATTACGTGAAGATTTCACGAGTTTGCATTACTGCTTCCTGTGGCCTTGACTGGGAAGCATCCACGCCTTGTATCGCGACGAACGAAACGCCGCCCGCCTCTTGCTGGCACCCCCAAACGCAGGCGGTGATTGGGCAGAGCAAATGTATCGACTCCCCTCGTCCGCCGAGCACCGGTTGAGCACATTCTGTCACTTGCGCTACCGTTAAATGGAGGAACGTCCCCGCGAAGGGACACCCGGAGTATATCTATGTCATGGAGCAGAAAACGGCCCGGATCGATCGGACATATCGGTAAACAATGATCAGAACCACTGCCAGTTCCAGAACGAGAAAACGCAGACGAAGAAAACAGGTTGGTAACCAGCAACCTCGCCGTTTCCCTCTCTACGCTTATCCAAGGGGCGAATGCGCGTCGTGGTGTGTTTATTTACACGTATCGAGCTTAAGTTTAGTCTGGTGCTGAGTATGTGTCGCCGAGTGTAGTGTTTTATATAGTTAAATCCAGCGTTAGCCTCGAAGCTAGCTAGCGAGTAGGGACATTGACCTTGTGCACCGGTCTCCAAACACTAGTTTCCCGATCACACATTTCCACGACTTTCAAGTCGTTTGCAAGCTTAACTTTCACTTTGATTCCCGTTTAAGGGTGGAAACGGGGGACTTAGAATAGGCTGTTAGCTTTCCACCATCGCTGCCACAGCAACACGAACCGGCTCCTGTGGAATGTTCCTGCTCGTAGCTTAAGCTTGTTCTGTTATTTCCTGTCCGCCATGATGGACGGCCAAATCTCACAAACTTCACCGCAGCCCGTGTCTCCTACCCGCGGAACACTGCTGTAGCACAGCTCGCCCAAGTGGGGCTCAAATACTCGGCTGTGTTAGCTCGGTTGTCAAAGTCACTAATAATGTCGCCCGTGTCAGTTGAGCTCGAAACGGGCCCGTCGCTCTCGTGTCACCGACTGTCATGTGAGCGGGCCTGGCAGCGACTGGGCTCGCGGTTACCGCCGGTCCGCTGTCAGAACTCGGATGCGATGCGAATCGAACGCGTTGGGTACATTCGAATGGGTCTGTAAATGGAACACGTCAAAATTCTGGAAGCATCACGGTGTAAACAGCGGCCATTCAAATGCTTCGAATCCGGTTATGAAAGGGTTCCGTCTCGGTTGTTTTAGACGAATGTTGGTTACAGTTGTTATTATGTCGTGTAATAATAACAATTCTGCCAACTCGTGTGGTTTTCTCGTGTTAATTTTCTTAATTATAATAATTTTCTTAATGATACAGTACGATTATGTTTGTTTAAACCTAAAAGTAGATGTGTTGAAAAGCACCGCAAGTTAGGGCTGGGCAAACTTTTGGTGTAAGGCCATTTGGTGCTGGGTGCTGTCAGCAGTAACCCGGTTATTGTAACGTACAAACCCTCCCTGAATAGTATACACTGCAAAATGGTACACACTCGATGCATACACACAGCTGATGCCCTTTACAGCCCGTGTTGAAATGTGTTTTGGAAGTTGCCACGTTAAAATAGATGTAATGTATACACAATCACATCTGCCCGTGGCTAGTCGTGCAGCTCTAGCATGCTAGCTGGTTGATGACTTGGCCGGTTTGTTGACCGAATATAGCACATGTAGTCGAGATTTACATAGATCTTAATATAAACGAAATAAACGTAGTATAAATAAATGCCCTGTCCAGTCGATGCATGTGTATTAAAATCAAATGCTTGTTATATGACAAACATAGCGTTTTAATACCGTGTTATTTAGATGTAATTCTTTATCACCGAGAAGGCATTAACATTACTAACCGGTTTGATTGAGTGTTTTATTGTGGTACATATGTTATATGAGCTGCGTTATTGTTATTGAGTTTAACTAGCCTGAACTCAAGCTAGTTGTAGATGTAGCTCACGTTTCCACAAAAACGAAAGCTAAGTGCAACACGTGAAACGTTTGAAATGTGTTTTCGGTCATATCGACTCATTCAAGTCGTTTTTTTGTATCAATTTCGGCGATTTAAATTGTTTGCACCGATGCTGGGGAACTACCCAAATATGACTGACTACTCCATTTTGACACGTCATACCTCCGGTTAAAAATAGGGCGATGTCAGACTTCAGCCAGCCGATGAACGCACACTTACATGGGGCACTTTTCACGCCTCATATTTTAAGCTTTAAAGGACAGAAGTCATGTAGACCCATTTCGGAGCTTTTTCCCGCATTCATTTGTTCCTCTGTTAATGTGCGTACCGCTTGTCCCACTGCCTTGCTGTCTTAACCTGTATACATAGTGTCTAAGAATAGACTTTCTGCAGTGTAAAACTATTTTAATCTGTATGCCAGTTTGCATGGCTGTCTGCATGGTTTTTGTTCCAATTCCAGTCTTAAATTCCCGCGAGGACGTTGCTTGAGGCATAAATAGTTTCCATAGAAATCACGAAGCCAGTCAGACCATGTTATGGGCACTTGGCTGACAGAGAAAATCAACATGGCAATCTGCAATTGCTAAACCTAATCTGTTACTCATTTAAAATGCTTTAATATCGCCTAATTCAATGTTTTAATTTATTTTTTCACGGATTCACGTTTAAACAGTTTACACTTTTGATTTTACTAATTGTGAAAACACTGTTCAGATGTGGAACGGTTTTGGCTGTCGAGTTGCAGGTATGTCTGTCATCTGAATTATGTAATCCGGTTCTGATTGAAAATGTACTGAATATGTTTTTTCAGTGTGCTTTCCAGAAGTGAGCCAGTTGTCTGCAGTGACCCTGGCTTGCTTCCACTAAACATACCTAGTCTAAATATTCCGTGATCGTGTACAAACATTGACTAGACTTGACTGTTGCCTTCCTGGAACTTGAGATCTGATCTGGACATTTGCCAAAGTTCAGTGGATCAATTGACTTAGACTTGCGGTTGGCATTCCATTTATATATTGCTTTTGTCTCCTCTACACACAGAAAATGGCAAAATAAATGGAACTCTGAGTGAGGGAGAGGCGACTCCCAGATCCTTTAACCCAGACGGCTCCCTGCACCCTGCAAACGGCAATGGCGACAGACACCTGCTAGAAATCCACTTGAACCCGAAGCCCACTCGACGGGCCTTCATCACTGACTCAACAGGGGACAGAAAAGGCAGAACCGCTAGCAGAAACAGCATGGACTTCAAAAATGACAAGTCCTCAGAGCTGAACACAGTTGAAGGCAAAAAAGAGGTTTTGGCTTCACTCAACGGCGTGGTGTCGCTCAACTCCGTAACACTAACCAACGGTTACCCCAGTAAACCTGGAGCTGACAATGATGGGAGTGGCTCAGAGAGTGGATACACTACTCCCAAGAAGCGTCGGGCCCAAAGAAACGGCAAAGCTGGGGACAGTGTGACTGTTTGTACCCAGGGAAAAGCCATGCAGCAGGGCAGCAAACAGGATCATGCGTCAGAGTTGGCCGACAGAGCCTCAGGCTCTCAGATGGAGAGTGGCAGAGCTAGTTCAAAAGCAGAAGGCCATCCAGGTTGCTTTTTGAAATCCAAGGAACCATCTGCACCTGCTACCCCACCTCCTCCGCCAGGGGCTGAGCTTCAGCGTAAGAACTCTGACAGCAAAGCAGCTGGCAAAAAGTTTGAAGAACGGTCCAGCAAAGTTAAGGTGGCTACATCCACCAAAGAGGACTCGTGGACCTTGTTCAAGCCTCCGCCTGTTTTTCCTGTGGATAACAGTAGCGCTAAGATTGTGCCTAAGATCAGTTATGCAAGCAAAGTGAAAGAGAACCTCAACAAGACTGCCCAAACTGGCGGAGAGGCTCTCGCTCCTGCTCCCCAGGTGCCTGGGAGACCGCCACAGGTCCCCATGTCTGCGGTGAAAACCATCACCTCAGCTAGTTTTACCAACGGTCCTCTGCCAGGGGAAGGGAATGGCTGCCCCCTACCTGGACCCCATTTCAGCTCAACAGCGAGCACTGGTCCTTTGCTGGTGTCCCCAGTTCATGCTGAGAATGTAGCATCTCCCCCTGGTGGTGCTAGTACCGCCATTGGAAGTTCCACCACCTCTTTGACTGAGCCCAGGAAGGCCAGTCTGTTTGTTTACCCCAATATGCAACTTTCTCTCCCTAGTGGCCGCCAAGCCGACCCCCCTGCTGCTCCAACAAATCAGAAATCTCTGGGGGACATTTTTCAGAATCAATGGGGCTTGTCCTTTATCAATGAACCTAGTGCTGGTCCTGAGGGCGTGGCTTGTCGTTCAAATGGAAAGGACATGCCAGTGGAGGTGAGCTTTCAGGGAGGCTGTCCAGCTACAGTGGCCACTCAGACCTCCAGTACCTCTCAGAGACTGGATCGACCACCCTTCCCCAAGGCTCACGAGCCAGAAAAACGGACTAACGCAGGTAGAGGTGTAACTGCCGGTGCCACTGCGACAAGTGGGTCCGTACCCGAGACCCCTGTCCTCAACCTGGATGCCCAGAGAGATGAGACGGGGGTTCATGGTGCAATACTGTTTTGTTCGTCCTCTAAGGATATTTGTGCCGAGCTGCCTGCCGCCTCCCCAGCTGCACCTAAGGTGGCTTTGGCCAAGGACCAGGGCCATACTAAGGGCTTTGACAGGAGGTCTAGTTGGGGGTCGTTTGATCTAAAAGCTGCTGTAATTTATCACACTAAAGGTAACTCACTGTTATTCCTAAAAACAACCCCTTTCATTTAAAATGCATGAAGTGTACAAAGAGTGTGTTTTGAATGACATCTTAAGAGTGTTTAAGTTTCTTAGTCTTCTCAGATTAGCAGTAGAAGATTTTTACTCTTGTACACCAGAAAGTTAATTTCTTTGTTGTTATATAAAGCCATGAAATATTTGGAACCTCTGTTGTTGTTTTTTTTTAAATGAAAGGTCTCAGTTCTTTAGCTGTAGTCAAATAGAAACAAGACAGATGCTGACAAATTATAGCTACATTTGGGTATTTTTACACTGAACTTTCATCGTACTCTTTTTTTGTTGTTGTTTTTATTTACAGAAATGGAATATATTTTGAATTTGCAAAAACAAGGTAAGCTTTCATTCACCTCTAGCGTTTGTGTTGAAGGGCAGTTTCAAATACTTTCAGTGTTTATTACTTTATTATACTTTATTGCCTGCATGCGATTAAACCCTTAAACGATTCATTGCAACTCTTGTCCCTCGACCCCTCCCATTGCATTTTGTTTATGGGTTCGAATTTGCTCATTACTCAAACAGCTTCCTTGAATCACGCCCATATTTACCTTCTCTCTTTTCTGTAGATCCAAATCGAGTAGTCCTCTACAGTCAGTCATGGAATGGACCTGCTCAATGAAGCTGTGTCTGGACACTAAATCTCAGCTGAACTCTGCTGCAGACGAGCTCGAGGAACATGGCTGCTGCCTCTGAACATCCGGACTCTCAACTAATCCAATCTTAAGATGGTTTAGAAAGGACCTTGTTACCAGTCTCAGCCGCCAAGGCTGGAAGACAACGAGTACACTTAAGAAAACGGGTTAGCTGTTTTTAGAATATTAGAATGGAAAAACTGAGCTGTTGAACTCAAATCTAGCCGATGAGGTCTAACGGATATTGTTGCTGAAGACAATTCAAATGACGTATGGGGACATAAAACCCACATGTCAAACACTCATGATAACTCTGTCGTGACATTTGTTTGGGCAGAAGCTTCTCCTTTAAGTACTCATGGACCTAACAAGAGCTGTCTTCATCTCCAGCCTTCTGGGGAAGAGGATATGTTACCGCGCCTCCTCGTTCACACTTATGAATTCAAATGATGCGGACTGAAAGTGGTCTTGCATGCATACACATTGAATTCAAAACTCAGAATTCAGAACAGAAGACCTCCAGTGTTGCTCTTCAGCGAAATAACATACTGTGGCCAGAGGAACATGGCTTTTTTTTGGAGATTCAGGGGAATCCAGCTTCATCTGTGTCTGGGGGCAGGTTGCTCAAGCCTCTGGGATTAATTATTGTCTTAATTTAATTTCTGGACAAGATTGGGTCCGTCTTGTTAATGAGGCGTCTGCATTTTCCGTTTTTCTTTTTCATTGAAACACTTAAAAACTCGCGGGGCAGGTTTTAAAGTTCACTTGGATTGGGATACTCTACTCCCTTTAGTGTGCATGTGCAGTATGCTGCTCTGTGCGTCCTCTTTTAAAGAATTGAAAGCGCTATCGTTCAATAGTCTTACTGTCTCTTCACGCTTCTGTCGCCTGACGGCCAATCACGGTTCTTGCTCATTGCGTGAGAGTGTAAACCGAGGGCAGAGATCGCGGTATATGATCTTTTATCTTAAATGTTTCTGTTTTTTTAATATTTAGTAGTAATTAAAACCCAGAAGACTAATCGCTAAGATGTGCCACATCTGTCACCGTTGCTTTAGCTCCACTGCTAATAGGTACGTCACCGATACGCTAGTGTAGTAGAAGACCGATTCTGCTCTTCCTTAGTTCTTAAGAGCTGCTTGTCTGCTTGGGGTTTTGTTTTTTTTGCCCCAAAAGGCAGTCGTAACACATGTTGTCGTGGAGGTGTGTTATTTTACACCACAACACAATTTAGGAAAACCCAGAGAGCTGTTGCTGGCAAAAGATTCGGCATTTGTATTTTATTTCATAGACTTGAAGTCTCGGCGTCTGTGGTTGGCTTTTTATCGAACCTGCAATCATCTAGTCACTTAGAGTTTGGTTTGTGTTACTGTTTTTTTTTTTGTACCTGGTTTTTAGCTTATTGCTTAAACACTTGCTAAAGCACACGAGCCTCATCGGTCGAGTCGCTGTTGACAGGATTTCTGCTCGTGTATTTTTCCTTTCTCGACAGAAAATGCATCTGAAACTCACGGCTATCTTCCGTTGCATCATTTCACGATTTAATTGATTTACACATAAAAATCAGTAGCACTTTATGCATTATGTTCTTGAATTGTATTTCCTTACACACTGACATATCAGTACATATTTGAAATGCTAGTCATTAATCGTAGGCTACTAACTTTAACCTCTACCTAAGGACTGTTAGTCCACAATCTCAAACGTACAAAACAAAATACAAAAAAAAGCAAAAAGAGAGAAAATACAAAAAGACACTCAGGTAGATTTAGGGCAGTGTTATTCTAACGAAATCAACGCACCGACAGTGTTATTGCCAAAAACAAACAGAACGTCCCGTGTTTGTACCAGCTGTTTTTAAAGTCAGACCTTTACAGGAACTGATTTGTGTTTTGACTGAAACCAGGCTTATGTCTTTACTACAGGTATCATTTAGCATCAGTGGTGTCTATATGAGACCAGAGACACTGCCAGTTGAAAAGATGCAAGTACGCGCGGAAAAGTTAACCACACTACGTATCTGTGCGTTATTCCCTTGCGAGGGTTGTTTTTGTGTGTGTCAGTTCAGGTTTCAAAAAAGCAGCGTGTACAGGTTCCGTTGTGGTCAACGCTTACGTGCGTTGACAAAACCTGGAACGTGTTGCTGTAGTTCTTAATCGAGTTTCTGTCTCGGGCTATCCGATGTCTTTTGTTTATGTTGGTTCAAAAGAAGCTGCAAAAGCTGAGTTTGTTGATGAAACTACTAAAACTCAAGTTAACAAAGCTGTGCGGTTGTTTTTAAGTTCTGCTTTGTCTTCTCTAATTCCGTTTGGATTCCACTTTGAAGCAGCTTCGTGCGATGTAGAGAGCTCTCGCCATGATAATTCGCTCGTTTCTTGGCTTTATAGATGCACATGGCTTCACGGTTTGACCTGAGTTTTTATTGTAGTTAATGTTGTCTTTAAATCGCTCGCGTAGAGCATGCTTATGATTTTTCTTTTGTTTTTGATATTCAAGGGTTTGCTTAAGCAGTTCCTGATCTAGACATAATTTATAACCATCTGTTAATGCGTTAAGTTAATTATGAAATACCTCTGTGAACACTCATTGTCCTGGTGTCACTCTTTACCCTGTTTTAGTCGTGACCTTCTTTGTAAACCCCATCAACAGAATGAATGACCCCAGGCCTTTGAAACTAAACTCCGGGGGTCGGATGCACATACAGCGGTTCTATGCAGAGAATACAAGCAGAGCCACGTTTATAGTTTGGGGGGGTTGCACATTAGCTTAATTTTACTTGATTTAAATAAGCACTTATTACCCCACAAATGATATAATTGCAATATAAATTATTTACATAAAATATCTTCTTTAGCTGCCCTTATCTAGTGTTTGAAAGCAATGAAAGCACGTGCAGGTGGGAGAGAGAGTGAAAATGTACTTAACGATGCGTTTGATTGCAAAATCAGTAACAAGAAAATGCATCTTTGTTGCAATTTAAATTTCATGTTTCCTTGAGGTATGAATGAGTTTTCTTGTCCTGTCCTTACAACTCAACCAGTTTTGCGTGTGGATGCATATGTGTGTGTTCGTGTGCAAGCATGTGTATTTGTCTTCATCCATGCGCTCAATTATATGCAAAGTTAATATTGCGAACTTTGAGTTCAGGGTGCCTGTGTTAACCGTTATATTAAACAGAATCACACAGAACGTTAAAAACTCGCTTTTCCTCCCCCCTCCCCAATAATCAGTTGTGCCATGTTTTGACTGTTAAAAGTTTGAATATTTCATTTTTATGTCACTCTCTCTGAATTTCCCACAGTGGACACGAAGAGGGGGTCACATTTTTGTCTCAAAAATCTTTGTCACTGCTAATAAACTTGTTGAAAAGAAACCTGTTTTCTTTGTCATTTTTAGTCTACATACTTCTATTAATACTAACGTTGTATATTGGTGTTTAGATTGACTTTCGGCAGCTTAGATAAAGTTTTAGATTTTTCTTAAAATAACTTTTACTTACAGATGCAGTGCGTAACTTTTTTTTAGGTAAAAATAAACAAACATCAGTTATCGGTACATATCAGTGTTCAACCCAAGCTCCTTACCGCAACCCGATTCGCGATGGTAAATTTATAATAACAATTTATTGTTGGGTCACTTTTTCCCGGGAATTGTCAGTTTTCCTTGTTTTGACTTCAACATAAGTCATGAGAAGTATGTAAAGTATATTGCAATTGTATATTTCAAACAAAGAGGGCGGTAGAGAGGCTAAAGTTACGGGTTGCGCGCAAATCCCGTTTCTTGGATTTACAGAACGTGCTTCAGTTTCCATTTCCCTTCATATCTTTATGGCCTTGTCATTACAGTTATCATTGCATTATAAAAGGCACACGGAACCTGTGTTTTCCAGGGAAAGTCCCAGCTCTGGGACAGGAGGAGGGTTGACTCAGGGGAGAGGAATGCTGAAGGCCGAGCTATTAAAAGGGAAATCAGGATTTGTCAGAGGGTGGCAACATGACTCGAGAAGAATTAACCCAAAACTGGTAGTTATTTGATTCCCTAATTTTCCACACATTTATAACACAAACGCGTTCTAATCTAGTCAGTTTCTCCTAATCTAGAAACCCACCATAGTTTAAAAACTGAAATCTATTGACATGTACGGTATTCTGCTTAAATGTTATTGGTGGACATTCAAGATTATTCTAGATTAAATGTTATTGGTGGACATTCAAGATTATTCTAGATTAAATGTTATTGGTCGAAAGTCGAATTGACTGCGAATCGATGATTCCACCGTAAAGACTCAGAATTTTAGCACTAGGTGTCGCTGTTGTCTATCATAAAGAGTTACTAGCACGTACAGAAGTCTTTCGATCACAAGAGCTAAGTGTAATATAAAATGGCTAATAAAATTCATACAGACAATTCAGAACAAAATATAATAATACTAAAATATATTTGGGGAATGTTAACATTACCTATCATTTATTATCACTCTTGTAATTGGCCGATTGGATTATTATTGAAATATATTGAATTACAAATCACAATCTGTTAATTAATGTTTGGTGCAGTTACATGATTAAAGATGCTATAGAAGTATTTTTATAAGGAACATTTACTGATATTCTATTCACGTGTGACTTTTGCCCATGTTCTTAAATGCAAAACACAGATGCCTCTGAAGATGAAGAGACATCGTCTTGATTCTTGTGTCTTAATGTAACACATTAATGTTGAATAAATGAAGCTCCTCAAGGGGTCTCAATGAATCCCAGCATCTCCGTGCAGCTCTCCAGATGATAAAAGTAGAGCAACACATTTTTGTCCTACAGTCACCGCCACTGAATCTCACACAATCCATCTTACATCGAATCCGCGTTCCGTATGTGGACCGAGATTGGCACGTCTATTAAAAGCAACGCGTTTTCTCCAAAGTGATGGAATTGTCGCAAACGGCTGTGATTTTCGGTTCCCACCCGCACCAGAAATACACGCTCAAGACAGGAGTGTAAAAATAGACAGCAGGAAGAGTCGGGTGCGCTTGAAATAGAGCTGACTCTCTCCCCGAGCTTAAGGCCACTGAGTCTCTTTGTAGGATCTATTTTGTGTGACTAAACCCGAACAGATACGGCTGTCCTTCTCTCTGACACGGGCTACATGTCAACAATGGCTGTCTCTCGGCAGCTTTAGTCGCTATGTACACAGAAACCTCTGCGGAACCAGCAGCAGCGAGAGCTGCACGCACAGTGACATTTTTTCATTAAGCAACCTGATTTTGCAATTAAACCTCGCATTGGCTTCATTAAATCCGAGCATGAATAATTTACATACACATAATTAAAAATATCTGTTACTGTTCATACTTTCATGACTTCCACTTTCCTTATGTGGTCTTTCCTGTATTCTTTCTAAGAACCACGTGAGAATGATGTTTTCACCTTTGTTTTATGTTTAAAAATGAGTTGACTTGGTTGGATTTGCATGTTACGTGTGCAACATACAGTGTACAGTACATTTACATTTATTCATTTGTCGTGTGCTTTTATCCGAAGCGACTTACAGCGCATTCAAGCTGTACATTAGTGTGTTTCCTGAGATTCGAACCCGTGACCTTTTGCGCTGCTAACGAAATGCGAAATGAGTACAAATGACAGCGACTATCACCTCTGTTGTACAATAGCACTTTAACTTAACCATGCAACTCATAACTTATTACTGATATCTCAATAACTGCTTGAGCACAATGTGGGTGCATTGTGTATTACTTTACACTTTGATGTGCTTTCGTCCGCGTCCTCAACCATCTGTTTTCTGCTCTACTTACATACTGTGGTGTGCCTGGAGTTATTTAGCATTATATTCCTGCAGCGTCCGCTCCTCAGTGCCCCGAGCAGAACTCACTGTCAATGGCGGGGCCTAATTAGGACACAGAATCTCCGTGCATATCCACACGGCTGGGTCATCTTCATTCGGCGAGTCTCTTATGGGAAGAGAACAGTGCCATTGTATTCTGTATTGTATTGTACTCATTGTATTCTGTTATGTGGTACAGAAATATCAAATGAATAATTAAAACCATGAAAACAATGAATGATATTTGTAAAAGCAATCGTAGCTAATTCATAATTGTAGTATCTATCTATCTATCTATCTATCTATCTATCTATCTATCTATCTATCTATCTATCTATCTATCTATCTATCTATCATCTATCTATTAAATCCAAATGTGTCTTTCTGTTTTGTCTCTTTTTTTTCTTTGTGTTTTCATTTAGTCTTTTTCTTGTACTCTCAGACAGATATTACTAAGAATTGTGACTATCTATCTATCTATCTATCTATCTATCTATCTATCTATCTATCTATCTATCTACCTATCTATCGTGCTTGAGATTGAATGTGATTTGTGTCTAACCTGTACGTGCTCTGGAATTATTGATCCTGCTGTAACGTATGATGCAGCAAATAATGTTCCAGGTATTGATAACATCTCCATGCAGCCACTGATCTGTGCTCGTGTGGTGTATCTCAGCCAAGACATCAGTTTTTTGTGGAGAGGATTGACAGTCTTGCCAGAGTATAATGGAAAATTGCTTTATCTTCCTTGATGCTGTTTGTCGCATCATAGTTACAAATGCACAAGCTTGAGTATACTTACCAAAGACGTTTTCTTGGCATCCCGCCACATCAAAAGGATATGTTATGCATGCAGAACGTCCAGCATGAGTTGTATTGAGCAGAGCGTCCCATTAAAACCCAAAGACACAAAGGCTTGTGTTTTACATGCGTGTACATAATGATACACTTTAAAAGCATGAATTAGATGCCATGATAAACTACAGCGTGTGGTGTGTTAGCCCTGCTAACAATGTTAGCTAGTAAGAATGTTTCCCTAACATTTCCTTTAAGTAACAAAAACATTAAAACATTTATTTTGAATGTTCTAGAAACGTTCAAAGCATCCTGTTTTTAAGACGTATTAACATTATTGCTAGGTTATGAAAACTTATACAAGCTTTTTAACATTCTGTGATGTTTTTAAAATGTTACACTAACAACTAACAATACTGCAAGAACGTTTTTGCCAACTTTATAAGCACTTTTAGGGAAGGTTAACCAACGTTCTGAGAATGTTTCCTGTTAGCTTGAACAATATACATAAATTGTATTCCATTATGAATAATAAATATAACAAATATTACATTTTAACATTTAATGAACATTGTGTGGCGTTTTGGAGTCTGTTACATTATCAGATCCATTACAATAACTCTGTAGGTGCAGAATTTGGTTGGAGTGAGTCAAACTGAGGCCTCTTAAGAATCTCACAGCGTCCTGTATGGACTGAGCAACATCTCTCCTGCTGCTATGAGAAAATGACTGTTATCTTCCTCCATGACTTCATTAATAACCTGCCAGCCTAAATGTTATTTCAGGATCAGATCTTTCACTTCAGTACGTCGATACGTTAATCTTGGTCTCCTGGTTTATGGTGCCAAAAGCACAGGAGGGCTCTCACTGAGTTTCTTTCTGCTGTGAAAGCTTAATAAAAAAGGGCTGGACACTCCTGATTCATCACCGCACCCCATAACTGATTTGACTCGACGTTACTAACAGCATGCAGCCTCAGAATTTGCTGTACTTTCATCTATACAGTATTAATCAGCTGGATTTTTCTCTATCTCCCCTGATCCAGTTAAGCAGCACTCATACCGTTTCACTCTCAACCCTGAAATATTCACCACAATCTAAAAGATAAGACCGGGTTATTAAAACCGCTTTTAGGGATTGTTATTGTAATTTCCGGCCGCCCAGACCCGATCCGGGAGTTTTTGTGTAAAGTTCAGACATTTTATGACTCTTCGTGATTTTAATTTGAGAGCTGTGAATTGGCAGCAGGTAATTTTTGCCGTTATTATGACTTTGGTTTTCGGATGCGACGTAAGTGTATCTTTCTCTGCTTTACGTACATGTTATTGCTTTATCGTGCGATTATTTGTTTGTCCGTTTGGCAGACATTGTTATTAAATCCAAATTTGTCCTTCCGTTGTGTCTCTTTTTTTCTCTTTGTGTTTTCATTTAGTCTATTTCTTGTACTCTCAGACACATATTACTAAGAATTGTGACTCACGTCCCATTAAAAAAAATTATCTGTAATTTAAAGGCAGGGTAAGTAATTTTCCAAGCAACGTTTTTGTTGCTGGTTGAAAGTCTCTTCACATCCTGATAGCAATCATTAGGTAAAGTGGTTTTAATATAGACCTCCTGTGAAAGGCGCGGGAGCGTAATATTCAGTCCGAATGCAAATAGGATGTCCTGCTTGTGTGTCAGACTATGTATTTGTATACCTCCATGCGGTTTTAGAGATCACTTTGAAGGGAGGGCAGCATCTTATGCTTTTAAAGCTAGCTTGCTATCTTGCTAGCCTCTCTGGAATTGCCTACCCAACATTTACATCTTCCATTAATAAAGCAGAGAGACCACAATAAAGATGAACTCAGTGCTGCTTTAATAAAAAGTTGCAAGAAACATTTCCAGGGCCTTAACCAGGTACTGACTAGTTCAATACTAACTGGTGTAGCAGTGATGAGATGTGTGATCGTATACTGAAGATATTTCTGCTCAGAGTACAAGCACAAATTCATCACAGTACAGCAAAATTCATCTCATCTCAAGACACGTAAGGTCACTGTTAATGAAGCCTGGACATTACTGATCAATATACTGCAGGTGCAGTATCTGATTTTCAGATTGGACAAATTCAGGCTGATTCAAGATTCTTGGGAATAATTTTACCTTTATTGGAACTGAAGCTCTCTCTCGACACATACAGACTAAAAATGGAGCGTGTCCCAATCATCCATAAAAACTAGGCCTGCACTTAAAAGAGGACATCAGTTTATTTTGGACCTGGGCAGGTGATTAATTATTCTGTTTGAAATAGCTCCAGTAGTTAATTAGACACGTCAAGCGGTCGCTCTTTTTGAAAGTTTCTGCAGATGATCGGTCTGGTTTCGACTCTGACGTTAAACGCCCTAGTGGTTTCATCTCAGGAAATTACAGCATTTACATATTTGCAGATTAGATTACATTTGCGCCCGCAGCAGTATTCCGCAACATCTCTTCACAAAAATTTTTAATGGCTATAAACTGTAAAAAAAAGAAAAAAAAAGTAAAAAAAGCAAGGTCTGCAACCTCATTTCTGAACCATCTTTTCAAATAATTGTTGAAAATTATTCTGTGCATTTGTGAATTAAGTGGACATGCGCGAGTTAATGCATCGACAGAGTTTTAAATAATATCACAAATAAACGCATCACCTGCATGCTGCAGCTGCGAGACCATGCTGAGATGACGCATTTATCCTGAATGCATGAGAGCTGAGGTCAAAGGTGTGGAATGTAAAGCTGTAGACTCTAAACTGCCACTTGATTCATTTTCCAGCCCCATAAACAGCTCCATTACAACCCCATATATACAGTATATAATGTATGTAAACCAAGTGTGAAGCTTTAAAGCTGCAATCTGTCATTTTTGTCTCTCTATCGCCATCTCTGGCTGAAACATAAAATAGCAGGTTATATTACATACTTTTCATTATGTACATTCAAATAAAGCCAAACTGATATTTCCCTGTAAATCGACCAGACAGCTCAGATTATAAATCATTATTATTAACTAATCAGACTAAGGTGAGAGAATTGTGTTAAACACTGTTCTGTTATGCATTTGCTTAATAACTGTTTTTGAATCATTTTTAACCCAAACATTATGAATTACACCTTTAACATTTTAACTGCATACCATTAAGAAGCGTGTAACAGATTCTGTTACCAACCCCATTTTTAAATAATAATATAATAGAATATACACGACTTTTATCTTTATACCATATTTTTATCCACATACTGTACAATATTTTTGGTTACAAAGTGTTTTTTTTTTACCATTTGAAAACTGACAGGGCAGCGAATCATGGCTTTCCTTTCAGACCAGGGACTCACTTCAATGGCAGGTGCTAATTGGATGGCACGTCTCGCGTAATCGCTTTGGGTAAGTGGGGCCCTTCGCTCGCCATTACGGCTCAAGCGCTCCATAGACTCTCACAGTCTTTTACAGTATTGCGTCGCCGTAATGGCGCTACGTTGCACATGCAACGAGGGCCTGTTTATTATGGTTGGACCTCCGCTTCTTCCTCTCGTGCGCTGATTGGCTGTGCCTCTTCAATCTCGGAACGCGATTGGTCCAAACACCCTTCAATCACAGGAAGACTAGACGGGTACCCAAGACAGCAGGGTTGCGCGTGTGCCTTCCCAGGTCCTGGCAGCACCATCCGGCTGGGAGGTGAGGACGCTGGCCGCCTGTTTAATGACTGCAAGGAACACTGGATGTTTTTATTTTGATTTCTTTCTCGTTGACTGGATATACATGCCCGCGCTGTTAAAAGCAAGACCGGCGAACGAGCGCAGTGCAGATGGGGAAAATAAGTTGATCGGCTTCGGGAAAAATGTTTTCTTCGTTCCAGGAAAAGCGATTGCTCAGTTGATCAGCGTGATGGGTGTATCGAAAATACAGGCGCTTCGGAGATTTTGACTTTTTGGAGACGATCTGGTGATATCCATCCACAGCCCAGAGGGTTCTCGAGCGCAACCCAAAGCGGCAACAATTGCACGGAGCGCCATACTGCAAAAAAGCTTCCCGGATCGATACGCTGTAGCTCCGCAACGTTGTGTTTTCATACGGCGGATTTTCTGATTCAGTTATACATTCACCATAATGTTAAGCGAGTAACCGGACGAAGTATCAACTCGGCAACAGTGGCCTGATTGAGATCCGCGTAACTTCTGCGAACTGCATGCAGCCCTGGCGGTGGAAACAGGGCTGGATCGACCCCAAAATGGCAAATACGAAGAAATTTAAAAGATGAATGTTGCATCTCCCACGTAACCTGCACCGTACGCCAATTTCCCGTTCCGCGCAGAAGAGGGGAAATAAGCCCGTGTTTCGAGCGAAGCAAGGTGCTCCCTTATATGTCCAACATGAGGGAGATTTAAGGCCGTGTAGAAATAATTTATTATGGGGGAGCGGGGTTTTTACGTTTTGATTTAATCCCTCTGTCATTTTTTTTTACTTTTCTTTCGTTTTCCCGATGCGATAGGTTTGCTGGACGCGCACGATTGTTATTGGTGTGCTGGTCTAACGCGTTTTAAACAGAAAGATCCTCGGAAGTAGGTCAGATCAAAGAAAAGATAAGCCTGGAGAGTTTGTCTGAATGATCTTTTGTCATGTTACTATGACATCTGTCAGTGCTCGTCTTGATATATATATATAATTTATGTTTTGACGTTACTCATAAATAACAGCTAAATGAGAGTTTGACTACTGCCAGTCTCCTTCTCCATTTCGCCTCCGTCTGATCTTGTTTGGAGTCCCATTTTTTTGCTCCGTCTTTGTTTTGTTTTTGTTTTTCCACCTCTCATTTTGGGGCCGTTGAGTGAGTGAATGGCTCTGTGCGGAACCACAGCTTCCAGTGCCGCAAAAATGATGGCCGCGTACAACGGTGGCACCTCGGCAGTGGCAGCGCATCACCCGCACCATCACCACCAGCTATCCCATCTCCCGCCACCCGCCCACCTCCATCACCATCATCACCCAGGCCAGCATCACCTCCAGCACCCCGGATCGGCCGCCGTCGTGCACCCCGTGCAGCAGCACGCTTCTACGGCCGCGGCCGCCGCAGCTGCTGCCGCGGCGGCGGTGATGTTGAACCCCAGCCAGCAGCAGCCGTACTTCCCCTCACCCGCTCCCGGTCAAGCTCCGGGGCCGGCGGCCGCCGCAGCCCCGGCACAAGTTCAAGCCGCCGCCGCGGCTGCTGTGAAGGCGCATCATCATCACCATCAACACTCGCATCACTTACAGCAGCAGCTAGATATCGAGCCGGACAGACCGATCGGATATGGAGCTTTTGGGGTTGTTTGGTGAGTGCCTTTTGGAACAAATGTGAAACATGTATCATCTTTGCTACTTTCTTGCAGAAGAATATCATACGTCAAGCTGTTTTGTTTGCGTTCACAAAAGTATGTGTTCACCCGTCAGACTTCCCTCACAGAA
>JAZGTJ010003012.1:22225-29725 GCA_036877575.1 Botia almorhae
GCATCACTTACAGCAGCAGCTAGATATCGAGCCGGACAGACCGATCGGATATGGAGCTTTTGGGGTTGTTTGGTGAGTGCCTTTTGGAACAAATGTGAAACATTGTAACTTTTTAAAACGAGTGTTTCATCTGGCCACATATAAGCTTGTATCATCTTTGCTACTTTCTTGCAGAAGAATATCATACGTCAAGCTGTTTTGTTTGCGTTCACAAAAGTATGTGTTCACCCGTCAGACTTCCCTCACAGAAAAGACACATATTTCACATGTGCAAAAATCACACGTGGAAAAACATGACATACACGCTTCACCTGTTATCTCATGGGAATTTAAATAGAATTAACACGAAAATCTTCCAACCCTCCAAATTTAACGTGTGATCACGTGTGTTTTTGCACGTGTGAAATTCGTGTGTCTTTTCTGTAAGAGTTGTTAGGAAAAGGATGCAACATATTTTGCATACTTGTGTGACGGGTATGAGGAACACCTTTTGGCAAGGAATTTCAAGTGTACACTTGGAGCACATCAGTCTACTTAGGGGACCATCTTCATTACTTAAATGTTTAGGATTTACTGCATGTTAGTTTGAGTGTCGTGAGAATAGCTTGTATCCTGTGTGTTTACGTTGGTCTGTGTTCAACAGTAAAGACGCTTAACTTGTGTTAAACACTGTATTAAATTGGTTCTAGTTTTGCATATGTCTGAATGCTGTTGAATGTTTCTTAGGCATGCACAGATTATATCATGCATATGTATTTGTTGTTTGTGTATATGATGTCTCTGGTAGACACGGCGCTTTGCTCGTCTGTGGTTTGCAAGCAAAAAGATTGAAAGTTGAGTAATATGAGTAACGCTTGAAGGAAGGAGAGAATAGGTTCTCAGAAAGAGTTTGTG
Source organism: Botia almorhae (assembly GCA_036877575.1). Taxonomy (NCBI): domain Eukaryota; kingdom Metazoa; phylum Chordata; class Actinopteri; order Cypriniformes; family Botiidae; genus Botia; species Botia almorhae. The sequence continues at coordinate 23,120 of JAZGTJ010003012.1, forward strand.
ACACGGAGGAAATGCAATATCCTTTAAACACACGCCCTCCTTTCATGTAGACGGTCCAGCTGTGACTTCTCTTCAAAGGTTAATCAGAGGTTTAGTGTTTTGAGAATTGTTGCTGACAGGCAGTATGGTAAAGCACAGCCGATATATTACTGTGTATATATATATATATATATATGTATATATAAATGAAAAACTTAATAATTAAATTACCATGCGTTTCTCTGACAGGTTCGTTTTGTAGTAAAGGTTAGCTAAGCAGTTACAAAGAGGCTAGCGACAGCAACTAGCCACGAAAGCGCAGGATCGAACGCAATGATTGGATGAACTATTTATGGTCGTGTTCCGTTCACAGAAGATAGACAGCTTGAAGGGGAAGATGACTACCCTGCCTTTAAACTAAGATGACCATTGAGTTAATATTGATTTGTACTCACGAACAGCTTGGCTTGAAGTCTAAATGAGGAAAGCAGGGGAATTGTAAATGTTGGTTGATTAGTATAGAAAAGCGGTATACTTTTATTTGTTTGATCTGTGTGGCATAACATAAAGTATCGTCTATAGTGCTGCCTACACAAAGAGGTATTGAAAACTGGGCAGCGCATATTTGGAAATGGCATATTTCTGCATTATTATCCAGGAAGCCTCAACCATAGTTTTGTGTTATTTGCGTATTCAGAACCCCCTTTGATCACGATTACAACTGATAACAATGTTCCACAGCAAAAGTTCAGTTCATATTAGTGCTTGTTTCATACACACCATAGTCTGGTTGTAAAATAAGGCCCATGTGTGTTTATCCACCTGTATTGGGCCTCCTAAGAGGACTAGCTTTGTCTGCCAGACACCCAGCCTGTACCTCTGCCCAAGTAATCTTAGCCTGACCTTTCCTCAAAACCGCTTCCTGTTGCTCATTGTCTGCTTTTAATCTGCTCTGTTGCCCGCTGATATATTTATAGCTGTCCTCCAGAGTCACAGCCATAGAGGAACGCTCATTCAGGGCTTCCCCCCTCTGGAAGAGGGGCAGGGGGTGAGCAGAAAGATACAAGGAACACCCACTACTAGCTCACAAACTAGCTATAGTTAAATATTGTTAATGCGTTGTGTTGTGACCCATTCATATATCCAAACAGCCGCTCAGCTGGGAGCCGGTGGCCAGAGACATAAAGAGAGCGATTTAAAAGAGGAACAGAGTTAGCTTGCGCTTTGTGTTATCTATAGAGTGGCACTCTTGGATGGTGTTCTACAGCGGAGTTTGTGCCCTTTCAGGCACGCAGCTGTGAAAGTTTAGATAAATTGCTTTTGGCCCTGCCGCGGAGAGCGCGCGGTCACGTGAACGTTTCTGTTTAACGCGAACGAAGCTGGAGTTTAATTCTCTTTAATTATTCCTTGAACAACATAATATATAGTGAGCGTTTTTGTTTAATTAGGTAAGCGGTCGCGGAATTCTTTAAAGATTGCGAGAATGATGTTTCATTAAAGTTTCATTAAAAGTTCCATTAATTTTCATTCAAATGTTTCAAGCATATTTCAGAGTGAATTTGGATTGGGGTTCAGAGTGCATCTTACTGTCTTCACAATGGACAAGGAAAGCATAATGAAAGTGAATGTAATTTATGGTGTATGTAAAACAGACAGTGATGAGCTTGTTGTTGTGAGCAGACAAACTGCCGGACCTCATGCTTGCTGAAAAAACTCTTATCTGTCGTTAGGGCTGGATGGTGTATCCAGTGTGTACTAATGGTGATATAAAAACATGTCACAACTTTTACGTAAATGTTGTGCTTTTGCTTTAGACGTAGATATATGTGTGTGTGTGTGTATACATATATACATACCTACATACACACACATACATATATATTTAAATATATAGGGCTAAAAAATAAGGATATGTATTTAGCTATACAGACCAGCCCTAGCTGGCATGCATAATGGTCACCTTTATAAATGCAGAAAGAATGATTTTAATGCTGGGAAGTTTTTAAATGGAGGCCAAAACGACATAATCATCTTTTCCCTGGCACTGAGCCAAAAAGTTGATTTTGAAACCTATAGGACGGCATTTACCGTAGTCGCTTGTAGTTTGACATTGACTCATAGCTCATGCGAACAGTTACGGGAAACAGAAGCGTTAAATGCAAAACCGCAGTAATTTTAGAAGCCTTCAGTTGACTGCGATGGTTCATTTGTGGGTTCTGGGAATTCCGTGAGTGTCCCGTATTATGTTTAGCGTGCCTTATTAATGTGACATGCTGTGAACGGAATGTTGTGGAATTAGAGGAAGGCTGAGTTTGGGTAGCAGTGGGCATTTCTAGGTTGTGTTGCTGCCTCATTATTTTGATGTAACTTCGACTTATGCTGTTGTGCCCCTGCTCGCATTTAATTTTGCGTGAAATCATTTGCATGCCATTCCTTTGTCTCTCTCTCTCCTTCTCTGTGGCCAACTGTTTGAGCGCATTTATAATAACAATACAAATCACAAAAACAGATTTGGCCTGTTCAACTTGCGTCCCACCGGCCTCCTGCTACCCAAACCAGATCCAAAACCAGAGACATTGTAGATAACAGTATCTCTGTCTGTATCTTAATCACAGCCCTCATGACTCTACATGGCTTGTATTTACACGTGCAGCTTGAGTCCGTGAGCCGCTACGATTCAGCCCTGATAAAGCTGACATTCCAGACGCATGTGTTCTCACGTCATGTGACCAGTATAATGGTAATTGTTTGTTTGCCGTGAACGGCCAGCTAAAGGAGCAGTGAGTTGAGCTGCGTCTGCCAAGTGCCCTCATTGGTCCCCGTCATCCAATCAGGATTCACTGCTCGTTAAAGCGGCAGTCAGCCTCCGTTGTATTGGCCGTTTGATCTGCGCCGTGGATGTTAGCGCGGTCACGAGCAGCTTGACTCAAATGTGATGTTCTTAAGATCTCTCCTGGCAGATTGGCGCTTGGTTTTCATGCGCAGGAGAGAAACACTGTCGCTTTTTGTGGAAACGTGGTGTTGCCGGAGATCTGAAATGCTCAGAGATATTCAGTGTCTTGTTTTGTTGATGAACATCATTAATTAATATAATGCACAAATGTTTTGGATAGCCATCCATATTGACTGATAGAACGGCAGTGGGATACGAAAGTCTGAGACCGCTTTGAAAATCCGTGATTTCCGAAATGTGATTTCAGGCCTGGAAAGAACCAAAGGTTTAGGATTTTGAAAACGTACAACAAAATAATTCATGACATGGTTTTAAAACAGCTCTGAATAAGCAGTTTGAATAAGCAGAACAGCACTGTTGTGATTTTTTATGTTTTGTTATGCTAAATTCCAGATAAACAGTATTGATGAAGAAAAGTGAGTTTATTGGTGCTCGAGTAGCTTTTGTCCACGGTGGACAAAACTGGCTTTCATTGATTGTAAGAACTTTGTGTTGCCACATTTTGATAAACGGTGTTTGTGGAATGAGGATTGAATCTAAGTGTTTTTAAATAATAAAACGTTTTCAATTGTAAGAATTGAATTGTTCACGCAGTTGTGAAGTTCGGTTTGAGTGAGCGACAGGAGAATGAGAGGTAACAGCAGGTGCTGGTGCTGTAATAGCTTGTTTATCTCTCCATTGTAAATGTAAAAATGAAACAAAATGTGAATTATTACATTTTAATGTGTTTTTTTTGGGGTGGGGAAGTAACTTCAGTCTGCCTAAAAAGAAACAAGTCATTTAATTGCTTCTCAAAACATGCTGTAAACATATAACATTTAATTATAATTTGTCATGCAGAGTGTGTTTTTGGCCCAGTGCGATGAAAAACAAAATGGCAGAACCAAGATTTTTTTTCCCCATCAAAATCAAATCTGTTATCTAAAATCTAATAGTTGTAATTACTCAGTAATTTACAAATATCATTCTAATAACCCAAAGAGTCATTATTTTGATTGTGGAATGGATCTGAGCCTTCTCTTGTCATCCGGCGGTTTTGCTGTACTTGTTTATTTATTTATTTGGTAAAGGAGCGTAATAACGGCAGACAGCCTGGTGCTTTCATACCTTCACTTTGAAAGGCTCAGAGACGGGACAGTTTTTTTTACAACCACAACAGTCAAAAGCAGCTCTTAAGAGGCTCTGGGTTTGGCAGACGCACAGGCCAAGCAGAGAAACCTTTGAAGTGTGGAGGGGGTGAGAGTGTGTCTGTTAACCCTTTACTCACCTGACTCTGTCAGGCGCTCATGTGACAGCGCTGTCGAGGGCGAGCAAACGTCTCTGTTTATCTTTCCTAACTGTTTGTTTTCCTTCAAAATCGGATTAAATGAATAAGAAGTTATATTTCACATTTTTAGTGGTTCTAAAAATGGACTTTAAAAATGACAGTTCATGACAATTAAGCAGATTCTCATTGCTGTGATATAGCAGATGAATTAATAACACGGCGCAGTGCTCGCGTCAAGATTTTAGGTTCAAATTGTTATGATTGCATTAGGTCAGAAAGTGTGTATTTTAGGTACGGTAGCATCCAAAACGCTCAGCATTAGCGGTGTGACAAAGCCCGCTCATTTTCACTTTACAGTAATGAGAAATGATGTTTTTTTGTTTCGCTTTGCGGTAGGCTACTAAAAATGTCCTTAATTGTCACCAACATTTCACATTAATTTTCTTCATGCCCAGTACGAGATATAATTTGTGAGATTCTGGTGTTTTGCTGGCGTCATTTTTGTCCCACTTTCCTCCAGCTATCTTGTCTCCGTTTCGTCCTGATGTTGTTTTCTGTATTTTTCTCGGTGCTCATTTAATCGCAAGCGTCTTCAGAGCTGCTTCAGCTTTCTTTGATGTTTCGCAGCATCTGATTCGTGCTGTAACAAGGGGTAGACATGAAACTGGAGGACCAGAGGTCCGTCTGCTTCAGTTCTGATACTGTGTAGACCATCTCTTCCTCCGAGGGCAGAAGTGTTAATTAAAAAGCCCTCTGCTCGGCCTGAACCTTCCATTTAGAGCCCTGACTTGCCTGCTGCTTATTTTTAGATGTCCTGTTAGGTGCCTGCTGTGGATTCTGCAGAAGCTACCTGAATTTCTTTGAAGCTTGTGATAAGGGTTTGAACGTACTGGAGGTGGTCAGAATAATAAGGTGGCGTGTGCAGATTTGAATATAGAAACTATGTCCACCAATAGCGTGTCTTCGCGAAGGAATTTGAATGTATTTGGCCTTCTGGTCTGGTTTGTTTGTCGTGTATTCAAAATGGGTCAGATGGGTGCAGCACACCCTGACTGAGATAAACCGGCCTTGTTTTTGTACCCTTCAAAATTCAGCCATGGTGATATCTCACACAAGGACTTTGAAGGCTCAAAGGTCTTTATCGGTTCGAAAGGAAGATCTTGACGCTTCATATTGTTTCATAGGGTTCTAACGATCATGGAATGTGTGTGTGTGTATATATATGTATATATACTGTATATATGTGTATATATACACACTGTCATATATACACTGGTACTGTCATACCACTCAGCCCTGTTACCACTAGTCACGAATGAGTGGAAAAGTCATGCCAGTTTATCAGTAAAGCTGTGGGATGTCTTATTTTTTAAGCAGTTTGTAGTATTAACTGAGTGGTTGTTTCACTGATGGGAAAGTTCATCCCTCTGAGGTTTTGCGTTCCCTGTGGCTCTCACCTGTAAACTAGCATTAGCGCGCTACACCGCAGCGTGGTTTCGACTCACGACGTCGAGCGCGGGCACACGCTTGCTTGAGTCAGTCTTGAGTCAGTCAGTGTTTGCCTTAACACTCTTTCGGTGGCGTGAGGCCAGGAAAGCCCCCGCGCTGTTTGCAATGGGCTGCACAAGCATGACTCTCCTCAGGCCATCGCCATGGTTTTATTCATGATCCTCGGGCTTGTTCTGGATTCTTACTTCCAGAGCTGCCCTGGAGAACTTTAGCTAAAACAGAGAAAAAAACTCAGGAGGTGTGCAAAGATGGTCACGATGTTTGACTAATTGATTAGACACCCAACAGCCACTGGTGGATTATAAAAGTTGACTAGACTCTAGTATTTTTAGATGTTTAGAGCTTCTGATAATATAATAGACAGTTCGCCTGGTAAAACCGGCTTTAAATGGGTTTTTGTTTACATGTATTTTCTTTAAAGCGCCACTGTTGTAGTCGAACATATTCAGATGGACGTCTTTGTGCTCTTACACTATACGTTTTGTTTTTAAGATGGCGTGTCAAGTTAAAAATAGTCGCTTTTTAGCTTTTAAAAACACGTCCCTTCATTCTTCTCCGTTTTGTTTAGCTGTTTTTCAATACAAGCAACATCTTCCTGAGAAACCTGTTTGATCGACGTCAGCCGAACCTGAAACCTGCCTTTCTATAACCAATTAGTCATCTTGTCGTCGACCGGTTGAAAAAATGCAGTTGTGCACATTCCTAATCAGGAATGATGTGGGAGCATAGGAAGTCTGGGAATGGAGGGGTGGGAGTGGACCTTTCGTCGTAATTATCCGTCTCTTCTCCCATTTCCTCAGCACAATAAACAACACCCTGTTTTCGGCTCTGTCAGTGTCGGATGTTTGATCCAGTGTTTCTGCTGCCCTGGCTTGCTTGAGTTTGATTGGTTCTTGCG
>JAZGTJ010003012.1:34725-38202 GCA_036877575.1 Botia almorhae
CGTTCCGAGAAGGTTCCCCCTCTAGCTGGTTATGACTTTCTTCCTTCAACCAAACAGAATTAGAGCTGCATTAAATAATATCCTGACCCTTCCCAGCTTTAAAATGGCAGTGAATAGTGCCCGAGATTTTGAGGCTCTAAAAAGTGCATCCATCCATCATAAAAGTAATCCTTTTAACAGCTGTAAGGCTGAAGCCTGGGGACACGGAGCAGCTAAGAGCTCTCTGCCTGTGAAGCGCTTTTTGTAAGTCGCTCTGGATAAATGCATCTGAGAAAATTCTTTACATTTTAAATGTGTATTGTCTGCCTAGAATACAGCCCTCAGTTCAGTGTTCATCGGAACACACTGGAGCACTTGACATTTTGTTGTTCTATGCTGAAATTGTTGCAAGTTGTTGGTGATTGTTCGGAACTGGTTCTCGAATCTTGAAATTTGGGAGTGTTTTGGGAACAATTGATGCATTAAGAATTATTTTGAGTTGAATTAAATTAAATCATGAAGTACCTACAGATTTACCAGCTCTTCTCTCTCCCCAATCATTTTTTGCCTTTTCTCTACTGTGTCTATAAGTAAAAGTGGCTCGAAAATCAAAAAATAAACCTGTTGGACGTTTGGGGTAACGCCTGTGCAGGTTAAGATGAACAAACTATATGGTAATAATGTTGAAAACCTGTTGCAGTAAACAATCTCTACTTTTATTTGAACACATTTGGCTTGAGTTTGTTTTCAGAAGCTGGCGAGAGAGAATAAAAGATGAGCAGGGCTCTTCAGTAATCGCATCTTCTCATTTCTGCTTTGATGTCAGGTCTCGCCTCTCTTCAATATTCTGGAGCTGTCGCCAAAATTACCTCCTTAATCTGATTTATGGTCAGATTAGATTTGAGAAAGTGAGTTTGTGAGCACAACCACAGTTTCCCGCCTGTTTTTTTTTTTCTTTTGCTCTGCTGTATTGGGCATGCTCAGATCGTTATGTTTCTGTAACGCTTTTAATTTCCTGAATAACTAGGTCAGTGACCTAAATCTACTGCCAGCTAGCAAACGATTGGTCAGAGCCACTATCTGCATTGTAAAACCCATATTTAAATAGCTGAGGATTGTGGGACAGATGCTCTGTGTGTGTTTGTACGTATGTTTGTGTGTGTGTGTGTGTGTGCGCGCGTGTGTTTGTGTGTGCGCGTGTGTTTGTGTGTGCGCGTGTGTTTGTGTGTGTGCATGTTCACTTAACCCTGTATTGGGGGCAAATTTGTACACAAAAGTCAGCAAAACCTGACAGATCTGAGGAAAGCGTCTTTTAAGGACCTCCTGATTTGTAAAAACGCTATATAAATATATAAAATAATTATATAAAGTTTTATTTAATCCTAAAAATGACGAAAGTGTTCTGTTAGGGTTAGAGTGTCAGCTGTGTATAAAAACAATAGTCTATGGAATATCCCCATTTAGATAGGTAAGTAAATGTGTGTGTGTGTGTGTGTGTCACATCTGTGTGCTATCCAACTCTAATAGTCTGACATTTTAAAAGGCTGGTGTTATATAAGAATCTTGATCCAGATTCAGCAGTTTTAAGCAGTGGCAGTGTGACAGTTTCTTGTAAAACTATTTTTAGTTAAACAGTCCATGTATAATGAGTTTTTGATGATGTCATGCTAATGGCTGCATGGCTTGTATATTTGTCACATTGCATCATTACAGACAAAACAGACAAGATCATTTAAATGGTAAAACTTGCGAAGAAATGGAGGCAAATTAGAGCAACTTTAAACACATTTTCTTCATAAGTTAAGAAGGATTTTTCAAACTGTCCATTAAAATTCATCTGTTTTTTCCAAATTATTAAAAGTTTAGTTGATACATGGATGCAATTGTCTACAACATGAATTCACAACATTCGAGCGTCAGCCATTGCCTCACAAACGTTTTAAGTTCATGAGAAACATAAATTCAAAAGTCTAATGTGTTCAGTTTTATACTGGTTGAGTATATCTTAATAATCAAACACAGAACAAATAAACAACCTAAATGTTATTTGTCAGCCATCCTGTTGCGTTTAGTATCTATTTCAATATATAAACATACTGTACATTCACACAGAAAATAAGTTTCAACACTGTTTCAATAAAATCAAAAGCTGTGCTGTTGTTTACTATGTAGAGATGGTAAAGGACTTGCACGCGGAAGCCAGAACCTACGTGACTGTGGAAGTGTCACCTGAAGCGAGCAGGGCCTTCAGACGAACTGACACGTTCTGCTTTTAAATCATTAGGCAGGCATATGCTAATCCTTGCTAGGCTAATTCAAAAACACCCTTCATCCACCCCACCCTCCTGGAGACCCGAGTGTCAAACAGTCGCTGTTCGTAATGGTTCTGAGGCAAACGACGACTGACGTGCTGATTTTAGCTGTGGCACCTGACGTCTCTCTCCACCTCTCTGACAGGAAGTATATAATACCAGATCACCTTATTTAAGGTGGAGGGAGATGAAGTGGCTTGGAAGTGACCAGATTTGGAAGTGGCTGAGGGTTCAAAGTGGAGCTGTTTGGCACGGCCAAAACCTTTACAGACACTGTGTCCTCTCAGGGCTCAGAAGAAGAAAAGCAAACCAGTCCTCATAACATTCATCTTCTGTGACCTCAAGAGAAAGTGTCATGAATCAACAGCGTTTAGTTCCTCATCAAAATGATGCCTGTGTGGTATATCTAGATCAGTGATTTCCTGATTCTTTGTGCGCGCCTGAAGCGTCTGCCGTCTTTCGGCGCACACGAGGCCATAAAATATTGACGCTGTTAAATAAGCTGTAAATTGTCAGGCATCTTTACACATCCAGTCCCAGACTGTTTTTGGAGCTGTGCTGTGTGCCAGACCCTGTTTAACAGTGTTGAGCATGTGCAAGGAAAGAGTGTGACCCTTCTGAGGCACTGTTGAAAATGACTTTGACTTTTTTGACCCCGAAATCCCCTAAATATTGCAGTTTGGCTCACGTGTTTCTCCTAATCTGCTTTGGAGCTTCATGCAATGGTTTTATTTATATTATTTTTGTATGTAATATTTATTCTGTGTTCTGCTTTGGTCACTGTAGATTTTTACACTCTTAAGAATAAAGGTTCTTCACAGTTATACCAGAAGAACCATTTTTGGTTCTTTTTAGAGCCTTTGACTGATGGTTCTTTGAAGATGAAAGAGCTTCTTTTTTTACTTCCATTTTTATAGTCTAATGAACCTTTATCCACTATAAAGAAACTTTTGTGAAACAGAAAGGTTCTACAGAGGGTAGAAGGTTCTGGAGGGAACCGTAAATTAGCCCACTTGTTTGGTTAGCTATTGGCATTCAGCATTTCACAGTTTTTTGTCCGTTGTTCACGACTCCTTCAAAACAGTTTGACAACTCATTTTTGGGTCACAACCCTCCATTGCATTAAATTGCCCAGAAATCTCGAGAGCACGGAACAGAGTTCTGTTTTCTGAGTTCTGTTTGGTAA
>JAZGTJ010003013.1:0-38202 GCA_036877575.1 Botia almorhae
GAGGTTTCATCAACAATGGTTTCAGGGAAATGAGAAATGAAGAGGGAGACCTGTCATCAGTGGTGAGATTAGAGATTATCATAATCCCTCATATGAATGAAACATAGTTATTCTGAGTCTTAATTATTTGCTGTGAGCAAAAACAAAGTGACGAGAGAAACATTTTAAATTGAAGGTCAAATTATCTTAGCTAAACTAAAGCCACATTATTTCTTAAGCGATTTATTTTCTAATTTATATTTATATGGTATTCATTTTAGACACAGCTGACATTAACTGTAAATGTATAGAAAACAGAACTGAGAGCAACATTTGAGCGATATAAATTCCTTTTTGCCTTTGTCATCTAAATGATGGACACCAGAGTTAACAACAGACTCAACAGTCTGTCCCTCAAAACCTTGTTTCTATTCTCATCAAATTCAACAGGGCATCTGCTCTGTTTATGGGCAATATTAATCAATATCTGTTTACCTCCAGGGGGCAGAGTTTGTTATTGGGCACAAGGATTTTGTGGATACCATCTTACCCAGCCTGAGTCAAAACGACATGATCTTGTTTTTGTTTACAGTGAAGGGTAAATATGAATCTATAGTAACTGAACACACTGTGGTACAGTCAATATATGAGCGACATGTTCATTTGTCTCTTTAAGATGACCTTCAGGAGGTGACAGCGCTGGCCAATCAGGTGAGACGAAGGACAGCCAATCTGCATGCAGTTGTTCATGACCTTGAGACACTGGCTGTTCCTGTGAGTAACATCCAGTAATCACACTTCCTGCCCACAGGCAAAAACACTCGCTGCTTGATGACATTTGCTTATAAATATATAATGCGGCTTACGCAATCACATCATTTCTTACATGGACTTATGAATAAACACCAGGAATATTTAAAAACAAAGATCTACACAATATGAACACAATGCATGTGTTTCAGAAAGGAGTCTGTGACATGTTTAAAACGGTTCTGAGCAACACATGGTCTGTTCCGCCAGGCGATGAGAGCTCTGTTATAATGGTAAGCCATTTGTTAAAGCTGCATTCTGTTACTTTTCTGCTTAAAAATGAACAAATATCAGTTATTGAAGAAGCACGTTACAGATCCGAGTTCAAAACAGGGTCCTGCGGTAAGCTTTCGTTAAGTTTATAATAATTTTTAATTTGAGCTGTCGGATCTGATTTTGTGGGATTTGTCAGTTTGACTTCTTTTCTGGTCTGATCTGGTTATCTGGTCAGTTGTTTAGACTTTAAACTTGTCATCAATTAAGCAAATTAATAAAATAAGCAATTTGCAATTTTGTGTTTCAAACAGAGATGCCGAGAGGTTACATACTGCAGCTTTCAATAAAAGATGACAAACGTTTATACTGTGATACAGGAACATAAACTCTGGAATAACTGGAATAATTATTCCACAGAAGCAGCACTGGGAACTTTCAATAAAATGTTGTCTTAATGCAGTCAGTACTGGAGCGCATGTGCTGAAGGGAAAAATCTACATGAACTACATGATAGACCTCAGAGTGACAAACAGTAAACTGTACAGAAGAGCCATTAACATGTTACAGGTATCAGAACACTTACTGTCTGTCTTAAATGTTCCACTGAGACCTAAACATATCACAATGACATTAAAGAACCTATGAAAACCTATAACAACCTTTGAAATTAGACAAAGGACACATTGTATTCTCTACTTCTTTAAAAACAAATCACGTACTTGGACATTTAACACTTTTTTAATCTGCAAAGAGGCGTTTAACCAGCTCAATAAAAAAAAACTTGGCGAAAAATGTTGCCAAAACCTTTCAGAATGCTCAGAACAGCTTGGCGACTCACAGCAACACGTTGTCGATCACCAACAAGCTTCCGCTGCTGTGACAGTATTATTAATAAATGATACAGGCAGTGAATATGAGCCCTGCGTGTGATTTTTAAATCGCCGTTCGTGTTGTACTTGCTCGTTTTTAGCGGTTCACGGGTTCCTCCAAGGCAGAGTGTGAAAATGTTCTCCTGAGAGTCATCTACAGCACAGATGATGTGACAGAGGAGATGACCTCAACAGATGTCTGGAAACACGCTGAACTGGCCAACAGACGGGACCGAGTGAGAATTCATTAACTTCTCTCTACATCTGTTGAAACACCCGTGAGCATTAAGGATTATAGAACAGTCAGATTACATAACACCTATTTTTAAAGGTGCATTAAAACAACCCTGAATTCTGATCTGAATTCTGATCGGATGAGCCATTCTTTAAAAATAAACAAGCTGTTTCACAGGCTTATAGCTATTGCTTGGCAGACTAAATGGTTTATTCTTAAATTACTGTAAATAATCAGAACTGCGTATTAAACATGATTTCTTACAAGCTATAAAAAGCAGAAAGCATTACAGTAATTGTACAAGAGTTTGAGGCGGTCTGGTATTGGTCCAGGTCTTGGAGAACCTGGTTCTAACTCCAGTTGTATTGTAAACAGTCTGTAACAAAAAGAAAAGTGAACTGGAACCTCAGAATGAATATAATTTTATTAAAAAGCATTGTGTTGTTTTTACTGCCCCCTGCTGTTGACTGTGAGTGTGTTTTACTGGCAGGTGGTCCCGACGGCTCTGGTGATGATGCTGCGGGGCTGCACACTCACTGAAGCGAAGCAACATTTACATTCTCATCCTGTGATTCGACACGCCGTGAGCTCCTGTATCGGCTCTCCTGAGAACCACAGCACACATGGAAGTAATCCATAATATTTTACTTACTTAATGGAGAAAAATCAGTTATTGAGCAAGTACATGACAGATCAGTGTTCATTAAACGGTTTATAATGATTTATCATTTGAGCTGTCGGGTCCGAATTCGTGGGAAACGTCTGACTTCTGAATTAAATGATTCATTATCACAATAAAAACAAAGATTCAATGTTTTTTGTCCCCTGACTACTAAAGACTCAAATATGTGCAGGTGCCGCCCAGCTAACAGGGAATGTTGTCAGAACGTTAGCGAACAGTCTCTAAAAGTTCTCTCAACGTTATCAAAAAATGTTCTGACGGTAACATTGGTAGAATATGTGTATCATTCTATGTTATATATCATAAAACGTTATTCTTAAGTGGTTGGTTGAACGTTTCAAAAACGTTACAGAACTAAAAAAAACGCAAGAATAACGTTAATAATCAGACAACTGCGTCTAAAAAATGGACATTTTGAACGTTCCTATAACTTTCAAAATAATATGTTTAACGTTTGTGTGACTTAATGAAAACGTTACGTAAACGTTCCTAAAATGAATCGCTGGGTGATTATTGTTGCCGGCAATGAAAGCGAGTTCTCTGTTTGCACGCTATGAGCTTTTGTATTGGTCTAAATAAACACAGTCGGATTACAGCACGGGAATTTTGAGAATTTTTGCAGACACTTCCTTGACCTACTAACAGTAATTCACGGGAACCTGTCGGGCAGCTGGAGCCGCTCGTATAGAGCGCAGGTGACGCCGCCGGCGCGTCATTCCGCAGGCGCAGCCGGTAAACATGGGGAACACGGAGGGCACCTGCAAACGCACCTGTAGACGCACCTGCCCGTGTTGCTCAAAGAAGAACGAGAAGTCAGCCGTCAGAAAATACACCTCGATATGCCACTATCACGCTCGCACCCGACAAGATCTGACTCTGAAGAAGGGAGATGTGCTGGAGATCGTGGAGGAGAACGAGTACTGGTTATACGTGAGGAGACGCACAGCGAAGGATGAAGGATTCATTGTGGAACAGGGTTACGTACCCAGAGAGTTTATCAGACCACTGGACAGTTTGGAGGCCCAGCCGTAAGTGCACTAATTCGTTTTGTGTGAAAATTTCGGGCTAAAAAAATCACAGTTAACGCCTAAACTAGTTGTGCAAATGTACAAGCCATGTGGCTGCGCAGTCACGTGGTCCAGAACGCACCAGTCTTTCCAGTTTAACAAGCTGTAGTTTTGGTCGAGTTGCTATAGTACTGGCGTGTGAAGATACTTCGACGATGTAAACGAAAACCAATGTCCTGCTTATATTTCATCCCAATATTAAAAGAGAAACAGAGAAACAGATGATCTGTAACATGCGCTTCTCTGTCGAAAAATTACAGATTACTTCCTGCCTACTTTTCATTCTGTTAAAGTCAAATAAAAGCAAACGAGCATTTACCAGGAAACGGACAAAATTCAGTTCAAATGATACACTTACTGTTGTGAATGAGGGTGAGGTAAAGAGATCGTGTTGAACATTGATCTGTCATGTACTTGCTCAGTAACTTTAACCCAAAAAGTCTCATCAGACATAACTGAAAATGATCAAAATATCATTAATTTTCAGGTGGTATTTTGAGAATGTAAAGAAGCGCATTGAGGCCAAGAGATGCCTGCTCAGACCGCAGAACGAGGAAGGTGCGTTCCTCGTGTGGAGGTCTGAGGAGAACAATCACTATTATCTGTCAGGTACATGAGATTCACACAACAATGATGTAAATAACTCTCTTGCAGTAGCTGACAACATTTCACTCTGTGTTTCTCTTTAAAGTGAAGAACAGTCCTCACGCACGACATTACAAGATTAAGCAGACAGAATCTGACCAGCAGTTTTTCCTTGTTCAACACAAAACGTTCCACACGTTGTCTGAGTTGGTACAGTTTTATTCTAAAAGCCAGAATGGGCTTTGCGTGGAGCTCCGTGAGGCCTGCGTGAAGGTCAGTATGACCGGTCAACTGCTCATGTGTGTCATATCTCATTTACATTAAATCATTGAACAGACACTTTTGTCTGAAGCGATTTACAAATGTGAAAGATTTTATATTTTCTATATATCTACACAGCTACCTACAAAGCTTTGTTTATGTTTATGTTAAGTATGAAATGAAACGAGAACTACAGACGATTTTTTTGTTATAACTAAATTAAACTGTGGACTGTCAATCTGATCTCACAGGAACACGTGACTCTTTTGAGATGGCAATTCCGTATGAATTGTGTGATGTGATTGTACAAAAATATGTTTTTTAGAAAAAGCGGTCCTCCTCCAGTCCTAACCCCTACTGGGTCGAAAGCAGGTCGTACTAAAATGTACAAATGAGATTGTACGAATTCATTCAAACTGGCCATCTAATCACTAAAACATATAATAGTTATGATTTGCCATGAGACTGATAACAGTTGACAATTAGGAGTTAGTCAAGTGAATCCAGAACAGGTGCTTCTTCAATGTTTTCAATAACAAAGTTTTCCAGCGTTCCAAATGTAATTCAGCCTGTCCCTTTGAACCTGCAGCTGGATCAACCTGTTCCGGCTACACTCTCATTTCATTCAGACTGGGAAATTGAAAGAAGCTCATTGACCAAAATCAGGAAACTCGGCAGTGGAGAGTTTGCGGAGGTGTGGCACGGAAAGTGGAACAACACACTGGATGTGGCCATCAAAGAATTTAAAGGTAATTAATATTGTATGTCAGCCCATAGCTAACAATTAAACTCAAACAACACAGTAACTCAGCTATGTTCTCTAAGAGTTCTCTCAAAGTTCTCAAAAAAGTTTCTGCAGTAGTGATAGTAGAACGTTTTTTAACATTAATGAAATGTTTTAAAAACATGACAGAAAGTCTTTGAATAACATTCTGGTAATAAACATTTCTAGACTAGAACATTCAACATTTTAAAATCTTTTGAATGACACGGTGACCAGACATTTTAAACGACACATTTTTATGCTACATCTTGTTGTGTAATTTATCTAATGGGTATCATTAGAAACAAAAGTGCTTTAAATAAGATTGCAGAGTGAACTGTGTTCATGAAAAGTGTCACACCAAGCTCAACAGCTGCTGACTGTTCTTCAGCTGCTGAATGATCCAGTCATTTGGTTTGACCACTGTTATATTTACTGAATCATTTCAGTCATTAGTCCTAATATCAGAACCGAGATTGACATCATGAAGGAACTGCGTCACGAGCGACTGTTGCAGCTTTATGCCGTCTGCACGGCAGACGAGCCCGTCTGCATTGTCACAGAGCTCATGGGAAACGGCAGTTTAAAGACATTTCTCATTGGTAAGTAAAGCAAACGCCATAAACTGTAAATAATCACCCAGACATAAATCTGCACACTGTTGCTTTTGTTTTGCTTTTACACATTTAGATTTGTTTTACAGAGCACAAAGCAAAACAAGACCTGGAGTTTTCACTCATGATGGATTTTGCTGTTCAGGTCATTGATTTATTATTAATAATGAAGTTGTGAATCTAATTCCTGTTGCGTTTATTCAAGAACATATTTGCCTTTATATTTCATTCAGAAATCAGTACATAAAAAGTGTAGTTGTTGCTATATGAAATTGTGAAAGGGAAATTAATGGTCTTTTATTACATCTTGTAGATCACAGAAGGAATGATTTACCTGGAAAATAAAGTCGTTCACAGAGATTTACGAGCTGAAAACATTCTGCTCACTGACATGCAGTCCTGCAAAATTGCTGATTTTGGACTCTCTCAATTTAGTCTCAATGGAACGCACAGAATTTCCTCAGGTAAAATATTTGATTTTGTCATGCAAATAAAGAAATGCAAAGACATCGAGTACATACAGCAGTTCTCCACAGCAGATGTCCGGCTGCCTGTGAAGTGGATGGCTCCTGAGATATTTGAGAATAAAGACTACACCAGCAAAAGTGACGTTTGGTCGTTCGGAATCCTTCTCATGGAAATCATCACATATGGAGACGACCCGTATCCTGGTAAACACAAACCAGACCTAAACAACCTCAACATAACCAATCTGTACACACAGTGTTGTGCTAGATGATTCTAGAAAGAACCTTTAACATCCACAGAACCTTTCTGCTACACAAAAGGTTCTTTGTATTAAAAGGTTCTATAGACTATAGAAAGGTAAAAATCGTTTTCTTACCCTCGTGTCATTCCTAACCCATGTGACTTCTGTGGAACACAAAAGAAGATATTTTGAGGAATATGTTTTTGTGTCCATACAGTCAAAAAGAGACACTGTTGTTTTGGTTATCAGCGTACTTTAAAATATCTTCTTTTGTGTTCCAGAGTAAATAGAATTTCCAAATGGTAAATGGTTTTATTTTTGAGGGAACATTTGACTGAAAGGTTCTTTGTGGAACCAAAACTGGTTCTTCTACGACTGCTGCGAAGTGCTCTTTAAACGCCCTTATAAGGAAAAGTGTGGGTGTAAGATTACCTCTCACAATGCTGCTTCAGGTCAAGACAAAATGACGTGTGTTCGAGCCATTCAGAAAGGACGGAGGATGGCGCAGCTGCCCGGCTGCCCGGCTGCACTTTATGACATCATGCAGCTGTGCTGGAGGGCGGATCCGGCAGAGAGACCAACATTCATGCAGCTGAAGGAGATGCTGTTGGCCCTCGTCCACGAGCCTGTTTCAGAACTGGAGTGAATACTGTACATATGAGAAGTAATGTAAATGCAGATTCAGGAAGCAGAGTTTCCCCCCTTGTTTAGGACGCATATATTTTTAACCATATATATATAAAATCTCAATATATTTTTTTATGATAAAATATGATAAAAAATTTCATAGCGTTTTTGGAGGCCATGACGTGGATATAAGGTTCCCGTTCCCCGTTTCCAGCCGTGCGCGAGACGCTTAAAGACGCTGCAATTGCTTTCACCTCTCTAGCGCCATCTCTGTTTGAAACATAACATTACCGGGTACTTCACATACACATTTTCTTTACGTATGTTGAATTCAAATGAAGTCAAACTTACATGTCCCCTGAAATCATACCCACATCTTAAATTATAAATCATTATTATAAACTGTATCCTTGTGTAATTTTAGGTCATTTTAAGGTAAGGTAATTTTTGAACACTGATCTGTTTTGTATTTGCTCAAAAACTAATTTTGTTTCTTTTTTAACCCCAAAAAGTTACGCACTGCAGCTTTAAATGTAACCAGTGTGTGTCTATTCACATATGCTGCATGTGTACGTGACCACATGTAGGAAATATGTTCTGAAGAAAACATGACAAAGAAACAATGAATGTCACAAAAAACATGCAGGTCATGCTTTTGAGAAATATTTGAGACTTACATATTTGTCATTATTGTGAGATTAAACGTGACAATCTCTTAAACAGAATATAAGGCAGCACTATCAGTATGATTATATTGTAAAGCTGGGCTACAGTCTGAAAAAAGTGGTTTCGATATTTCCTGGAAAACAGGAAAAGGTTTATTTTTGACTGAAACAAATGAATGACTGATGGCGCTAAACAGTGTCCGTCTGACACGTTGGAAATGTTTGTCTCAGTGTGTTTGCACACGCGACACTTTCTGTGCCCTTCATCAACATTTATAGAACAGATCTAGTCTGCTGTGTATATTCACTCTGACGTGTTTAAACATATCCGGATTGTTGTTAGTAACTGCACTTTTTTGTGATAGATTTCCTTCTTTCTTCTGAAAACATTTCAAATGATTGTGTACATTGTAAACATTTTTTGTCGATTGTAAACATGTTTAAACAGCTCTGTCATCATGTCAACCGGATCAAAAGCTTTAACAGATGATGTTGAGGATGTTGAGGTTCTGTTGGTACATATTTGATGCTCTTATAACAGAATAAAACAGATTAATTGCTTGTTTAAAGCTGCAACCTGTAACTTTTGCCTCACTCAGACCCGACAGCTCAAACTGTAGATCATTATTATAAGCTGTGAATCGGGGTGAGGTAAGAAGTGTAATATCAGTGTTTAAAACATGAATCTGTTATGTTCTTGCTCTGAATAACTGTTTTATTAAAAGTTACAGATTGCAGTGATAAATACGCTTTAAAGAGCATGGATATCTACCTCTATCTATCTATCTATCTATCTGTACACACTGTTTAAATACCATTTACACAGCATTAACTAATAGCTCTGCTAGATTAATATTAGTCTAGTGATTCGAGTCAACCTCAATCCTCTTACCAGCTAAAGATTCTCTCTCTGCAGAGGTAGTAAGATTAGAATGTAACAACCCTGCTGAACTTACTTTATTACAAATATTGACGCTTCATTAAAGCACACAAAGAGCAAAAATACAGCGTAAACTCTGTCTGTCTGTCTGTCTGGTCAGTTTTCTGCAGGACATCTACTGTCATGCAGAGCAACAGTTTTGCAAAAACTCTGGCTAAGCAAGTAAACATAGATACAGTATTTAGAGATACAGTAGCTACCCAAAATATAACACAACCAGTTTAGAGACAGACACATTAAGTAGGTTTAACAGAACCGCACGCCTCTGGCCTTTGGCAGTTTAAAACGAAGCTCTAACGCAAAATCAGAGTTGAGCATTTATTAAATGTTGCAATTAAAAACAGCAACATACAACAATCACTGGTCAAACATACTGTAAGAACCACCAGAACAGAATCAAGCACCACTCAGCAGCTTAAGAACATCATATGACAAAACATCACACAGTCAATCTTAAATATACAGTTATGGGAAAATGTTTACCGTGTATTCACTGATCAGAGCATCTGATATAAATATGGGCAATAACTCATTAATATTATATGGTACATCTTATCCTATTTGTCATAAGATAATTATGTCTTCAAACATGTAAATTAACTGTATAATACCAGTAATGTATGTAATCAGTAACCTTAGATTTTATTTGAATACTGTGTATAAATAATACTCAATGTCTTTTAACACCCTGAGATTTCAACATTTATCAGTACAATGTGCATTATTATGTGGACTAAAATTCAATATATACAGTATTGTGTACATAAATCCATAGGTTAAAATATATATGCAGGACCTGCAGTACCCTGTGTGTGTTGAATTAAAATAATACATTCAGTACATCGACATGAAAGGAATATTACAGTTACCTGTGAAATATCATACAAAGGTCTACTGTTACAAAGCATGTTTTAAAGTCATTGATCTATTCAAACATTGAAATACTGTCTGAAGAAACATTAGCAATCAAAAGTAAAGTGCTTCAAATGAGGGATAAACACATGAGATATATTCTCATTTATCATTCATCACAATATCATTGTCCTTCAGCTTCTTCTGTTTATTGTCTCTGTTTCTGATCTTAGGTGAGACCTGCCACTCAAACAACCCTTTTCCAAAGTCCTTCTGGTTTTCTGGCCCGTGTGACTCACAGCTCTCTCTGTATGACGGCTGTTTAGTGATCACAACCATGTCTCCTTGACTTTCAATGCTCCCCATAAAACTCTGAAGACTGTTTAGTTTAGCTTGCACCGTCTGACTGGTAGAGTTCTCCTCTGATCCTGGTTGAGATTCCACTGATGTTCTTGTGACCTCAGAATCCACACCACTACTTTCAGTCGATTTATTTTTCTCTGTATCCTCAGTTTCCTCAACAGAGCTTTGTTTATCTGTTTCACATTCTGGGACCTCCACCTCAACATTCACACTAGATGTTCTGGGCTGGTCTTCATCCTCTCCTGCATGAGATGTCTCATCTTCTTCAGCTTCATTCTCTGCAGATTCAGCCTGGTTCCCATCATCATTGTTCACACTGGTTGACTCCTCATTTGGTGTTTTCTTTTCATCTTCACGTGCTTCAGAATGATCATCCTCAGATGCACCTGTGGTTTCATCTGTGGTACGTTGGTCTTCTGTTCTCTCATCATTAAATGCTTCCCCAGTCTCCGCTTCTTCCGTCTCATCATCTGGAGCTTTTTCCTCCACATCTGATTCTATTTCTTCAACAATTTCCATTGTCTCGATCATCTCTGCAGTTTCCATGTTTGCCTCAATCTCCTCTTTTTCTCTTTCCTCCTCAGTAATATTGTTTTCCACATCTCCAACCTCTGCAATATCTCCATCAGGACCATCTTTCTTCTCATCACCCTCTTCCGTATATCCATCTGTTTCATTTACTTCTTCGGCTTCTTTAACGATTTCACTATGTTCTGCTTCTCCAACTGACTCCACCTGCTCTTCCTCCTCAGTGACTTCAATCTCCTCTTTATTCTCAGGTTCTCCATCTCCGTCTTCCTTCCCCTCCTCCTCTCTTTCAGTTCTCTCTCCTTCCTGTTCTTCACCATCATTCTCATCACATTGTTCCTCTTCATTGTTACCTTTGTCATGGGCCTCTGCATTGTCGTCGTCTTCAATGCCTTGATCTTGAACCTCATTGCTATCTCTCCTAATGTTGCCCTTCACTTCCTCCACTTCTTCGTGAACCACCTCTAGGTTGCTGTCTTTATCAGCTGTGCAGGACCTGTTGGCAGTGATTTGATCTTTTGTCTTCCGTTCTGCAGGTTTGGCTGGTTCCTTTTTGGTTTGTAGTATTTTTCTCAGATCAAATTCCATCATAACAGGTGCCAAGCTCAGAGCCTCAGCCCGCTGGACGCCTTTAGACGCCATTTTCTTTATCATGCATGCGTCACATGGACAGTATTCATCATCGCTGCGCTGATCGCTTAACTCTGTACCAGACGCTGTGTAATTTTCCTCACCGCTGGACAATGTGATAGAGGTATTGTGCATGACACGAAGACGTCTGCGCCTCTGTTCCGTTTGGACAGTAGACCCTCGTGACAGAGCATTTCCTGGAGGCCTCGGCCCCCTGCCAGCTCGACTTTGGATTTTTTGAAGTTCGCGGTTAATGCTTGATTGAATCCGTTTATGTACTTCCTCTTTCAGTTCAGTGATCATTGTGTTCAGCATCTCGTTGTCTTCCAAATCCCACTTGACCTTGAACTCGGCCATTGCATCTGCATAATGCAGCATGAACTGTTTTTCTAGTTTTTTTAATAGGCTCAACACCCAAACGGGATCTGGGTCCTGTGAAGTTCTCTTAGTCAGTGGAGCTCTTTGAACGGACGGTGGAGTTTCTGAGTTTGTATTTTCTGTAGATTTCATCACAGAACTCTCATTTCCGGAGCTCTTGTTACAAGACGTCTGCTGTGTTTGATCGCATTCACACTTCTCAGTGCTGTTATCAACTTCTTCAGTGGCAGGTGGCAAAACTTTATTTTCGTGGCTGTCATCCACTTCTCTATTCTCTGGACTCCCCTGGACTCGCTCTGCAATATCTGGAGTGGTTGGATCTGAGAGATCATTAGATGCATTCAAACCCTCACACGGAGCAGCTGCTGAGTTTCTCTCACCTTCCACCTCTTCCTCATCTTGCTTTGAGGCCCCCAGTTCAGGAATTGGTGTTATTTTACCTTGTGCTGTTTCTGCCATGCTCCCTGTGGAGCCACTGCTAACATCTACACCAGAAGAAGACTGCAGGTTAAATTCATCATCTGCTGACTGATGTTTTTTCCTGTTCTGCTTCTTCTGTTCATCCTCAGGAGGTTCTTGGAGCCATAGTGACTGCAGGATCACCATGACTTCATTATATTTAGGATGTTTTCCATTTTGAACGTCTGACTCAATCAACCGTAGATTTGCAAGGCAGTCAAGCAGCCCCCGGGCCGACTGGCTCAATTTTCTTCCATACACAGGGGAGACCTCAGGTAAACTTCTGCACCTGTCTAGTTTTGGACCCAGCAAAACCTTCATGACCTGAGCACAAGAGTGACAATGCTTTTCTAAATTCTCTTTGTTGGCTGCTATTTGAGGCCTGGGATCCAGTTCACCTGATTCATTGTGTGGTCTTTCATCACACGACTGCATCTCAACACAATTGACATTGTTCTCCTCCTGAATATGATCTGCTGGTTCTTCAATGTCCTCCTGAGGTTGTTCCTCAACCTCAGTTATGCATTCGGGTGCCTCATTTTTGTCCTCTTGAGAAGGTTCCTCAGGTTCCTTATCACCTTGAGTCTGAGTGATATTTTCAGGGAATTCCACATCCATTTCATAATCAGGGCCATCAATAGGATTGTTTCTCAGCCAGTCATTTACAACCTCTGTAGGGGAAGCGTTTGGTAAACATGATGGCATGATGGAACATTGTTCTTCATTGTTTTGCTCTGATGCGTTGCTGAGTTTTCTGTGTTTTTTCCTGTTGCTTCTTTCACTTTTATTGTCAGTCATCTTCTCAACCTTTATGCTGGAGGCAACAGATTTTGAGCCTCTGCTCGCTGGTCTTGCATTGGCAACTATCTCTCGTAACAGATCAGCTGCTGAAAAGGCTCGTGATAACATGCTATCGCTTGAGTCAGGATTTACGATCGATGCTTCATTTTTGTTTTGCATTTCCTGTGGCAAACTTCTACAGTTTTGGGAAACATCAGACATCACCACTGAATCTGGCCTGGATGTGTCTTTTTTCAGAGATGTTTTGTCTGATTTGGATGTTTTTAGGCTGCCATCGTCTCCATCGTCACATTTGATATTGAGACCACTGATTTCTAAACACTGTGATGAACATTTAGATCTTTTATCGGTCTCTTTGGTACTCAGGTCTTTTTTAGATTTCTCGTGATGTTCAAAAGCCTTTGAAGAAACACTTGCTGGTGTCATTTTTCCAGAGGCTCTTTCACTGTGGTCATGTTTTGTAGACGTCCTAGATATTTTGTTGGATACATTATCTGTTTCAATCATTTCTGCTTGGCTTGTGTCACTGACAGCTACAGAAGCTTGCTTGCTTTTAGCACTTCCCTGTGAAGGTGACTTACTATGGAAAGCGAAGAGCAATCTGGTGTTGTTTTCATTTAATTGCTTGCCTGAATTGCTTTTCGGCAGCTCTGCTGATCTCAGTCGTTCAGATGAGACAGGCGAGGCGGATTCCACGGGAGTCTTGCAGGTAATGCGATGAGACTTTCTGGATTTTTCAGATGTCGCAGACAATGTCGTCTTTGGCCTTTTCTCAACATCCACACCATTTACGATCTCCAGCTTCTCTCTGAAGATTGACATGCCACTGGTAGATTGTTCATCAAAGTCATCACACTTGTGTTCCTCAGGTAGTCCAAGTGAGACAGATGCTGTTGATGTTGGGCTTAAAGGCTCATCTAACTGGTTGCAGTAAGACGTCATGTTATTTACATCAGATTGTGCAGACAGTTGTGATTTTCCTGACAATCTGCTCACAACTCTCTCCTCAGATTCATCTTTGACATCCTCTTTTTGCTTCTTGGACTGAGGCTCTCTCCGATGACTACTTAAGGACCTGTGACAGTGACATTTACTGGATCTTTGAGATTCTGAGGATATTTTGGAGCTGACTGACATTGCACTTGGTATTCTACTATTACTCTGCTTCATTTCAGTGTTTTTGGTTGATTTTGTTGGCGAGGTCACTGTTGAGCCATTCTGCGTCATGTCTTCGCCATCTTCTATTTTTGTGCTCATCTCCATGGATGCGGGAGAATCAGGGGTTGTTATTTTGACAGATCGTTCAGAGCAGGCGTTGGACTTCTGTGAGACTGCAAAAGTCTGAGATAATGCGCTGATGGATCGCTTTGACGTGATTTCTGGAGTTGCACATTCATCAGTTTTTTTAACAACTGAGGTAATGGTTTCTGGAACATTATTACTTGATTTGTGGGACCTACAAGACACCCTAGAAGCATTTGTTTTAACAGATATCAGACTAGGCACTCTCTCTTTAGATTCAGACTGGGTGACAGAAGCTTTGTCATTGTCGTCTTTTCTTTGCATGTCTGAATGTTTTGATGATGCATTTGACTTTGTAGATGTTTTGGAGCAGCCGGACAGTGAATCACAAGATCGTTCCTCTGTGGGGACCATGGATGCCTGCTCACACTGAACATCAGCAGTGGTCGAATCTTGTGTGGCTTTTGTCTCTATTAGCTTGCAGCAGGTTTCCACAGAGATCTTCGTTTCCTCTAATGCATTGGGCGGATGTTCAGACGATGGGTTTGATTTATTGAACGTGGCACCAGCTGATTTCTCTTCCTGAAATAAACCAGTGTCTTGTCCACAGTGATTATCTGACATTGTATATTCCTGCGTAGCAGCAGTTTCTGATTTATCACCCTGAGAATTAAGTACCTTTGATGGCACTTTCGCTAAATCATCTGAACTACACGATCTGGGTGTTCTAGCTCTCTCTGAATTGACATGCTTTGATTTATGCCGTGTGGTAGATGATGTATCCAGATTGCCACACATTGGGCTGACTGATCCTTCTTGACTGTTCTCTTCAACGTCACCTCTTTCTGACAGATGTGACACTGGTGTTGCTTCTCGCTCTGAAATATCACAGTTTTGTTGTGATCTGGTTGACTTTGAAGATGCTCTTGATTTTGTTGACATGCTACTCCTGGTTCTTTCTTTAGGTTCTACATCAGTATATTCAAACGTTCCAACAGGACACTTTTCATGAGCTGTGCAGTTTGACTGTTTTGAGGTTTTTGAAGTAGCAGAGGTATTTGAATGTTTGGACAGTGCAGTTTCAGAACGCTCCTGGGTGGTTTTTCCATCTGGTTCATTATTATTAGGAATTTCACTGTTTTCCTGAGTGTTTTCAGCAGATTTTTCCGATTTGTTTGACAATATGGAAGCAACTTCTTCCTCAGACTTCTGTTGTTCTGTCTCCTTTGGATTCCCTGGTCTTCTACACTCATCACAACATGAGCATACACTTGACTTTGCAGATCTTCTTGAGGACACTGCAACTGCTGACGTGGCCCCTAAAGATCCATTTTCTTGCTCTTTTTCATCCTCAAATATCTCCAGAGCACCTGATGCAATGGATCCATGGGTATTTGTTTGGCCTTCAGATTTACATGATGCTTGGCTGTGTCTCCCCTCAGCCCTGCGCCGTCTACCCGATGCAACTGAACTTGAGGTTTCCTTTCTACGATGACTTGCATGGGACCTGGAGGACACATTTGAAACTGCAGATGTTATACCTTCTGTCCTGTCTGTATGGTTTATAAACCCATCTGGTTCCTCTGGTGCTGTTAAAGTAGCTTTATATTTTTTGGATCTTAAAGAGTGAATGGAACAGCTTGATACTTTACTAGGAGGCCTGGGAGATAAGTGAGACCTTGGTGAGGCCTGGCAGCCACAACAATGAATACATCTGGACTGAGCATCACTCTCTAGATGATCACTCTGAGACCAGTTTGACGCTCTTGAGATGCTTGGAGGCAGATCATCATAATCATCCTCTTGATCGTCCTTCAAAGACTCTTTGGAAGAGTTGCTGACCGCAGAAGTTGCCCACTGTTCTGTAACCTTGTAAGGTTGCATTTGAGATACTTCCGTGTTGGGTTCCCTGACATCACCAAAAAAATGTTTACCTTTAGCATTGCTCTCACAGCCATCCTCACAAGACCTGCTGCCCTTTGACCTAACTACAGTAGATGAGACTTCGCTTCGATTGCAACAGCGACTTCTCGCACAGTATTCCACTCTGGTGTCTCCTTCCTCCAGAGTCTGCTGGAAGCATGAGGACTTTTCCACCACATGCTCAGTGTATTCCTCACTAGAACGAGAAACCGTGTGCGTGCTACCCACCGATGTCTTCTTGCAGACGATTTTGTGAGACGATCCGCTGGAGCTTGGAGATTTGCAGGCCCCCGGGTCTTTGTGCATGGGGTTTCTCCAGATGTCATACTCCTGGCAATGGTTGCAACAGTTTTGACAAAGAGATTCTTTGAGATGTTTCTCATGCAGCTTCGTTGCGAAGGCCTCCTCAGCCTCAGAGGGGGAGTTGGAGTCTGGCTCTGAGCATTCAGCTTTGGCTTGAAGATAACGACGATCGCTCTCTTTCGTGGAGCCACTGTCGTTGAGTTTCGTCGATGACTTCTTGATCTCAGTGGACCACTGAAGAGTCTCATCGTTGAAGAGCTGAAAACGAACTTTCATCTCGACAGAGAGGCTGCCGTCTTCGTTAATGAGGACTCTCTTCTGAATGTCATCATTTCCTGCCATTTCTTTAACGTAAGGACCGGCGCTGACGCAGGCAGACTGGCCAGGTGTCACACATAATCCACGATAGGACTTCTCTGAAGACAGAGAGAATCTGGTCGACCTGTTACTGGAGTCTGATCGCGGATGGATGATGCTTTTCTTCGTCTCCAGGCCAAAGTTAACTGTAAAAATATAAAAATGAAAGCTGTAGGATGCTTTTTTCACAAGCGAGGTTATTTCAGTTAACTGCAACAAAAAAGTACATTTACAAAAATAATCTAAAAAGAACTCAACACAACTAAAAATGTCAAAAATCTAAAACTAAACTAGCCCAGTCATTTGGGGACACTAAAAATATACAGATAAACAAAAATTAAACTTAACATACATTTAAAATCCAAAACAACAACCTTGTTCACTACCCAGATTGATTAAAAGTTCCTCTTTTAACATCTTTGTGCCATCGTCAAATTTAAGAAAGGCTCGTGTACATCAGGGTTGTGTAATAAACTTCATTTACACTCAGCGGGAGCTGTTTGTTTGTCCTCCTGTCTATTATTGGAGGCATGTGGGTGGAGCTAATCGCTTTGATGATTCACAGCGCACACAATGAGGGGAAATATCTACCGTTCTTCTTGTTCTCGTGGTCTTCACTGCAGATGCTGGAGCGAGAACGTACGCTCACTCCTGGGAGCTTCTCATCACTGTGTTTCCTGAGGTTCTCCATCAGCTGCGGTCTGAAGGGTTCTCGGCCCACACACACCAACACGCTGGGGCACTGCATTAGACCCTGAACACTGTCAATCTGTGGAGAACACACACAAATCTCACACATAAATGATCCTCCAAACACCATTGCTGTCTACACAGGCAGCTACCCAGCTACCCAGTTCTCAGAATGTTGGCTAACGTTCCCTAAAAGTTCCCTTAAAGCTATAAACAATTTCTTGCAGTAACGTCAGTGGAATGTTTTTAACATTATATTTCATGTATCTCATAAATGATATTCTTAAGTAGGTGAATGTTTTTAAAGCGCTACAGAATTAAAAAACAATCTCTCCATACAGCATTCAGTCGCTTCCTACCCTTAGTAACAGGCCTACAGTCACTAAAAATGCAATCTAGACAGGCAGCTTTATTTAGGTTGGGAACAGAAGCATTCATCTCACACTGAACGCTGAAATCCTCCATTACGAACTGAAATAATTGTAAAGGGTCAAATGAAAAGCTGTTATTCATCGTGGCTATAAAAGCATCTTCAGATCATAACAACTGCACAAGCCTCTGTACACCTGAACATCACATTTAGACAAACACAATTCATCAACATGAATCACTCTAATGACATCCACTGTCTCACATTATTGATTATGGCTCATTGTTTTATCAGTCTAGTGTCACTTCAATTATACGCCCCCCCCACTACTAACACATGATAATACACTTTTATAAACACTGTCAGTCCCAAAGACCTTGAGTCAAACAAACAGAACAGTCCTCAGAATCACACGTTCTCTATCTAGAAAGGGAATTTAAAGGTACAGTAGGCAATTTCGGAGAGTCCAGCAGTGTGTATGTAACGTTTTAAAGTAACGTATGTATGTAACAACATAAGCTACCCTATTTTGATAATATGACATATGCCTTAAAGAATGTTCTACTAATATTACTGCAAGAACTGCTTAAGAATGTTAGCCAATGTTCTGAGAATGTTCCCCGTTAGCTGGGCCATTCCCCTGGGTCATTATAATGTTGGTCATCTCACAGACATCAATTAAGACGCTAAGCCTGTGGTGTTGACAGCTGCCTTCTGAAACACTCGGCTAAATAAAGACCGTCTACATGAATGAACTCCTCACTGACCTTCTGCCCCTCCAGAGTGTAGAGTTTCTTCACATGACACTGCATGAGCTCTGAAATCTCGTCCATGAAGACGCGAAGACTGCGAGCGGTTCTTCTGCTCAGGATGATGGACCGCCTCACCGCGGGGTCGTTGTTCTTTACCAGCACAATTCTTTTTTGGTGGCGCTGCTGGTGTCCGGATGGCGCCCCTTCAGGTCTGGAGGGTTTTCTGCGAGAGCCATGAGGAGAACCGTGGTGGTTCCAGACTGATGGCCTCTTCCCTGCAGCTTCTATGTTGATTGGCTTCACACAGCGACGGTCGGAGCAAACGTAACAGCTTCCGTCCTCTAACTGCTCTAAATGTTTAATGCTGTGGGTGCCCCTCGGCGTGGTGATGGTCCGCACACCAAAAGGCAGAGGGACCTTTTGGGAAAGGTCATCCAACAATGCATCAAAGCATTTGAAGCTGCGTTTGTGGATGGCCATCTTGACGCCTTTGAACTGCACGTCACCGCTTTTGTAGAAGGTGATTCTCTTGGCCGGTGTGGCTGCAGTCACGCCGGAGGTGAAGGAGGACGCTGGAGGTTGTGGAAACTGGTGAGGATCATTTTTAAACTTGGAATTGGCGTGGGAGGAGCCCGGAGTCGCTCTCTGCATCTCTCCTCCACGTCAGTTCAAACTGTGAAGTAAAGTTGAGCAAATATCATAATTTAAAACTAATAACTCACAATCAACATTTGCTATTTAAAACCATGGGAAAGAAATCACAAAATCTGTATCTCGTTTATTTTTCCTAGATATCCAATAATCTCCAGTAATGTCCAGTGTGTCTCTAGAGTATCAGACTTGTCTCAAATTGTGCTCAAACTTTGCAAACTACAAATATTCTGTTCAATCTTCAAAGTCTTTGTGTTATGCAGTTTAAGTTAAGTAACAGTGAATCTAGGCTTCAGTCCACAGATTAATCTGAGGTCTATTAGGAAACAGTCACTTTGCATTTCCTTCTTAGCCCTTAATTATCACTTTAATCCAACAGTAACAAAAGGTTTAAAACATCACGCCTGAACAAAGTTTACACAAATTCATTTTCTGTGTTAACCAGAACTCCTTGTGTTAACCAGAACGCCTTGTGTTAACCAGAACGCCTTGTGTTAACCAGAACTCCTTGTGCCAAATGATCCATAAACAGACTTTAATCAGACCCAAGATGAGCTCAAATAAAACTAAAAATCATGAAAATGTGATGTTTTTAAATTTAATTCCATGACAGTCCAGAATGAATAAACAGACTTAGACTATCTTTACACATTGTATTTTCGATAAGTTACATCGTTAACTAACCCACAATTCACTCCAAATTGTCAAGAAACCTCTCAACGGCAAAAACTTAAGCATTACATTTGTATTCTCATATAATCTTTGTTTTTTTTACTGAGCAGAAATAAATACAAACATATAAAACAGTACAAATATAGCAAATCTAATATAAAGAATAAATATATATACTCACATTCACAAAATACATGATCTTATCTGATGCTAAAAAGCATGAAACGTGAACATAAAGTATCTGGCTATCAGGAATGCTGTTTCTCAAGTAGCATCCCAGCACATCCAAGCTCGCCTGTTAGAGGAACTGAGTTCAAACAGCCTCTCACAAACGTTCTAGCCACTAATCAGATCCTTCAGAAGCTAATGATAGAACGAAAAGCTTCTTTAATCATCTTGAGATCTCACTGAACTCTATGGGAGCGTCAGACACATGACAGCGAGTCCACGATTGCATAAACAGAGATGTGCAGAACTGTCTTTAGAGACGGCCTGCTAGTTCACAGCCAATAAATCCTTGTGTATATTTAACAAACATGACATTTAAACATTGGTACACTAAATACTGACACTGAGGAGGCTTTCATGCTGGTAGTTTAGCTTGAAACGGGGCGTGGTGTGCGGGAAAAATTGGTCATGTGAAAGCTGACATATTACCAGGATATCGAACCCAAGATTACCTGGAGGGGGTGCTCTAAGTTTGGTCGCACTGGAACTGTGTGACTGTGAAAGAAATTTGGGTGCGCAACTCGAGCACATGAATTAACCTGTGCATGCATTCCATTGGGAAATGTCCATTAGCAAACAGAAAGAAGATCCGGCTACTAAACGTATGTCAGGGGACTGTAGATGGTGCAGCGTTTGTAGCTTGAATTTACAGCAGTATACATTTGACATTTAAATTTGTTATCCACATTAAGAAAATAATTTGGCAATTTTATGTTTCAAACAGAGGGGGCGACAGAGAGGTGAAGGTTTCGGTGTGAGCAATTGCTTCTTACTGTATTATTGCCAAAGCACTGGCTTACTGTAATCTCAAGACAGCACATCCTCTGTACTGTAAAGTGTCCAACTATAACCTGGTTCCTAAAAGAACATTAATACAGCTATGACTTCACAAATCCACATGGAGACGTGCCCTGACGCCCCTGGTTTGCTACTAAATATGAGAAACTGCTGGATATACATACAAGCTTCAGGAAATATTGACCTCTCTTCTCATTGCCACTATCCTAAACAGACAGATATCAAACACAAATTCTATACAATATGTTTTAATGACTAAATTAAGAGTTAATTAATTGCTAAAGCACTTTAGTAGATTAGATTTGACAGTAATTAGAAAACCTCTAATTACTAGAGTTAACGGTGGAAAGTGTTACACATGATTTGTGCAATTAGCAACTGAGGCCTGCTGGGAGAAACCTGCCATGCAACACTGTCAGATACTGACACTGAGGCGGAAACACTGAGGCTCATGGGATACCTGCCATGAGGAAACACATCAGCTTTACCACGTCTAAAATATTAAAGCTGCACTCTGTCACTTTTGCCTCTCTACTGCCATCTCTGTTTAAAACAATAAATTGCAGGTTACTTTACACAGTTTTCTTTACGTATGTTGAAGTCAAATGAAGCCAAACATTTCCCAGGAAATCAAACCCGACAGCTCAAATGATAAATCATGAATATAAACTTATCATTGGGAATTGGGGTTAGATAAAAAGATAAAAAAGTTTTAAACACTCATCTGTCATGTCAGTAACTGCTTTTTGTTTACTTTAACTAAATTTCAGCTTTAAAGCATCTACAGGAATAAACGGTTTTAAATTTACTAAACAATTTCAGGAACATTCATGATAACAGAGAGTCATAAGCAATCACAAGAATAACTTATATATATATATATTTATACAAGATTAAAGCAGAAGATTGATACATTGTATCAAAACCTCTGTTTTTTGTTTGTTTGTATTTTTGAGAATAATGAAAATGATGTAGGCCAGGTAAAACACAGACAAGTAGCCCTGTAGAGCCGTGTAGACAAGTAGAGTATTTAAAGGGACAGTTCACCCAAAAATTAAAATTCTTCCATCATTTACTCACCCTCATGTAATTCCAGGGGTTTTATGTCCATACAATGGAAGTCAATAAATGCCACTGTTGTTTGATTACCAACGTTATTGGTAATTTTCTATTGTGCTCTAAATATCTTCTTTAGTGTTCCTCAAAAGCCAAAAAGTCTAGCAGGTTTTAAATGATATGAGCTATGTGAACTATCCCAAAGAACGTCTGTTTAAAAAGATTGCAAAAAGAATGAATAACTTAAAAACACAGCAGGTAATCCACAAATCAGCACAATCATCATCATAAACATCAAACTAGCACATTTAATGTGAAACGATTTGTAAAATGGCCACATAAAGAATTTGGATGTATAAATTATTAGCAGCCAGTGGAGACAAAGGCAGCTCACACGTGCTCTGTAACCATTGTTGAATTTTACATCGCAGGTATTGCATGACTTTCTCTGTCAGAGCTTTTTAAAGTATA
Source organism: Botia almorhae (assembly GCA_036877575.1). Taxonomy (NCBI): domain Eukaryota; kingdom Metazoa; phylum Chordata; class Actinopteri; order Cypriniformes; family Botiidae; genus Botia; species Botia almorhae. The sequence continues at coordinate 22,547 of JAZGTJ010003013.1, forward strand.
AGTTCTCACACATAGCTAAGAGCTCGAACCTCGTTCATGCACAGACAGCACGCTTCACACGAGAAACATCTAGACAAAAGAGGCCTTTTTGTTTTACCAACTATTGTCCACTAAAGCCACCCTGTCCTAATTCCACACATTGTATCTCTGAGCTCATTGGCTTACCCTGTGAGCACAGATCCATTCTCCTGGACTGCCAAATCCTGCCACGCCAGCCCTCCGAACTCCAGCAATACTTAAAGATAATCCAGTAAAGGAATTCAACAGGTTTGTTTACAGCAGAAAGACTCTGTTCTCTGTCTGACGCAGGTGAGGATGAACACAGTGTTTAAAAGCATGGCGTCCCCCTCCAGTGGGGGACACATTCCGCCAGCATCGATGAACCACAGACACACTGTCCATCCAGTCATTCAGCACATGAATTAATCACACACAGACCTTCATCCAGTGAGGAGGAGGTGGAGAGGGACTCCTCAGAAAGAGGATTATACTGTGTGACCATCTGTGCCAAAAAGAATTAACCCTTAGCGTCCAAAGATGATTGTACATGCTACACAAATACAATGCAACTGGCCAGTGCAACTGCACGCGCATACTGTACAAATGTAACTTCTGTTGTAGACGTGTGACAATACAAACATGCAACCATGAATGTCAAATATAATATTTAAAAATATTTTCAGTTTTTTTCTAATAATGTATGTCATGTTAAAATACATCTATAATAAAACCACATAAATGCAATAATGTTTGTCATGTATTTATAGGGACCTGTACACTTTGAAATTGATTTGAAATACTGTTTTGTTATTATGTCACACAATATGATAAATTGTTTATGCATATTGTACAATGGATGTTAATATAATTATATTATTATATTATTACATCTTAAGTGCAACATTACACCAGATATAGTCTGATATATTACACATGACACCTACAAACGCGCAACACATAGATCAGGAACCTGCTGAATGCCGCTGCAACGTCACGCGGGTATTAATAAACTCCTGTTTCCCTGGCAACAAACACAAAAAGCAGCGACACCATGGCCTCCGTAGACGCGACTTTACAGGAGATCTTCAGAATGAAGGTACATTTACCTTCTCTCACCACAAACACACACCGTAAACACACCGAAGCGCTTCATGTCTCACCTGCACACACACTGGTTGAGAACGGCGAGACAGACGAAGCGGATCCACCGTCGCCTCCAGACAAACAGTCTGGAAATGACCCATCGTTTACTGTAAATACTGTACGCGTCTGCGTCTGCGTCTGCGCCTCCGCTGCCGTCTGATGTTTTATTGTCATGCTATGTGTGTGCTTTCAGAGAGATGCTGGTATTCGTCGTGTGAGCAGCTGTTTTCATTGCACAGAGTTTGGGGATGATGAGCAGAGACAGTATTTACATGCGGAGTTTGTGTATGAGGTCGTGATGCACGCAATGAGACGCGGACTGCCGGGGTCAAGCGTGGGTCCAGCGGCACACGTCATCAAAGATCTCCTGCCTAAACTGAAAGGTGGACCAATACACCTGAATACTTCATCGTTGTTATTAATCAGTATTGAGTTTCTGTAGGTAGTCCCGTTTCTGTGATGGTGGCACTTGTCACGTGACTGTTTTGCCATACTACAATTTGTACCCTCATTTTTGTATCCTCCCAAAATTCAAATATATCTATTTTCTCTTATACTGTCTAGATCTGTTGCGAATTACATTTGTTTATTATTATTCTGCTGTCATTCTAATCACATTAGGTTTGAAAACATCAGATGTCGTTCAACTAATCAGGGACGAGTTATCACAGACAGAGCCTCGTCTGACCCCCGGACATCAAGCTGTTCTCCTGGACTTCATTCTGAAAACATACGTTCCTCATCAACGCCTCTATCAGGCGTTTTTAAATGGAGACACGGGCCTCACACACATTACATCTGAACTTGAGATAGAAGGTCCATCACATCCACTGCCTCTGTGTGAAGGAACCGATGCTGTGGAGCTGGACCAGCAGCAGATACTCAAAGAGCTGCAATTCACTCAAGCCAAGAAAGAAGCAGAAATCCTGGAGCTCAACGAGAAGATGGAAGCTCAGGTGATGACACAGCTGCAGGCCAACTTAAATGATCTTCCACTCGAAGGCAATATGAGTAGAGAGGTAAAAGATTTCAGTCAGTTACTGTATAAAAACTCAGATCTTCTCTGATGCTCTTGATGGTTGTTAGGTGGTTCTTACAGTCCGTAGTCCCCAAATCATCATCATCATCATGTATTTTATTCAGATGTTTATGAAAGAAAAGACACAGACACTTCAATCAGTTCTTAACCTAAACTGCCCTGTAGTTGTTTGGCAGAACTTTGCCTTTTATAAAACATCACAGTGTATCTCCAGGGTGTTGGCAAGCTGCTGAGATACAGAGCTGCAGGGCTGCCACCAGTGACCTAACAATGTATTCTGAAAACTTGCCATTTTTCCTAGCACCATCTGAAGTGTGAGGGCTGCAATAATTAATACTAACAAAAATAACACAGGCCTCTTTCTGCTTATTGTCCCTTCTGCTGAAGCACACACACACTGTAGCTGAATGCTAGATATCTGCTTTCTTAATATCTTAAGCTGTTGCATGCTGTCAGTAATTTCCAGATAAGACAGATTAAAGGAACACACAAGAGTTGTGAGGAACCCAAATCTTGCTCTGCAACAGTGCTTAAACAGTGAACATACAAATGTGTTTTGTTTCTGATTGTTGTATTTAGTGGCTTGAATTGTGCCTGATTCATTTCACTCTGATGTTTATTCTCTATGCAGGAGGTGGAGGAGGTTCTGCGCGCTCTTCTGCAGTCTCAAGGACAAATGATCATGGAGTGTTTGATGGAGGAAGTTCATCTCACCGACAACCTTCTGCATTTAAAACTGCTGCAGAAATCTCAACTCACAGAACGACGCCCACCGCTACAAAAAACAAATATACATTTGATTGACAAATGTATATAAAGATCTTAATGTTAATTGAGAATGAAATACACAATCTACCCATTTTAGTTTCCCTAATTAGTTCAAATATGCATCTTGTAATGAGCAATAAAATTTGCAATAATACCATGTCTTCTGTGTTTCATAATTGTCCTGTTTTCTGTGTTTTTATTTTCATTGCATGTACAGTCGCTTTAAAACAATGCAACATTGTAAAATATATAAATAAAAGTGAATTACATAATACCTGCTATGGGCCTGCAAGTGACAACAAACAAGGCCACACACTTCAGCTAAAAACATATCACGAGACGACAAATGTTGCTATAGTTTTGACTCTGTAAACCATCCACAGTTTAAGAGTGACTCCTGTATTCTTTAAAAACATGAATGTGTTCTTAGAAAAGCAGACTCAGTGGAACTGATTGTAGTGACAGTTTTATTAGCCACAGAAAGATTTTGGCAGCAAACTGCACTACTGAAATTATCATTACATTAGGTCAATATCAGGCCAGGGTCGTTTTATAAAACTTAGTTTGTATTCAATAAAGGACAGAAAACCTTCTCAAATACCACCTAATTAATAAAGCAGAAATAGAATGATATACTCTGAGTACAAATATCAAACCTATGATTATAAACTTTTCCCTGAAGTACAAATAGCATTTGTAAATCAAAATTACAATTCAACATTTAACTATGTACCATTGTGCACTTTTTGTTGTAATTCAACTAAAAGGATAATAAAACTCTGTCTACAGCACCATAAATTTAAATTTTCATACCAGGAATTTACTTGTACACAAAATGTCATGAATAAATAGCAATTATTGTAAAAGCACATAAAACAGAATCTATTGTTCAGCTCTGTTGTTCCTTCATTACTGTAACAGTAATAAACCGGTGCAAATACCTGCTACATACAGAATAAAAATGAGGAGAGAATCTACTTTTCCTGTCTGACCTTCATTAATCTCCATAAAGAACAGCACACTGCAGGGCCCAATTACCATCCGTTCCATGGGGTCCCAAAAACCTCAGCTACACTGAAAGCACAAGATGGCAGATGGTGTTCAGTTAGCTTGAGCCATCCTGGAATCTGAGCCAGTGAAGCTGAGCATCTTCTGGACCAGCTCTGGAAGACCAAAGTCATGTTTCCAGCCCCAGTCGCTGCGAGCGCTGATGTCATCGAGGATCACTGGCCAGCTGTCAGCTAGACAGAAATAACAGAGACGCTGTTATCAAACTGATCTACGTTCAGTTTTTAAATTTCAGTGTATGTGTGAATGAATGAGATTTTAGAGCTGCATTATAGAGAATGGAAAAATTGTTCCGATCAAGGCGGTTTCAGTTTCAGCCTGACAAAGCGAGTCGGTTTTTTACACAAACTTCAGAAAAACATACAGTGGAATGAAACAAGTGGGAGAAAATGTTTTCTGTCTGTGGTGAACAACACACTGTGATGCTCATGTTGATGTTGTAAGACTCGAACCGATGGCCTGTCGAACCGGATCGATCTCATAGGTGACCAGAAGTTCTGGCAGGTGCTTTTGGATCTCTTGCACCAGCTCCTCTGGAGTGAAGCTCATGGCACTGATGTTGTACGTTCTCATTTTAAGTGTCTCAGCTGGAGCTTCCAGAAACTCCAGGGTGGCCCTCAAACAATCACCAATCAACATCATTGGGAGCCTTGTGTCCCGTCTCAGGTTACACACAAATGATCCTGTTTTCACAGCGCTGTGGAAGATCTGGACGGCGTAGTCTGAAGACAGAAGTTCAGACAGATCTGTTAACATCTGTAGAAGAATCATACAGGAAGGAAAATGAATAACTTACCTGTTGTGCCTCCACCTGGTTGGGAATCTGCAGAAATGATTCCTGGATATCTAAGACAGCGAAAGTCGAGACCATACCTGTGATGATAATACTGTAAAATAAAAAAACATCAACAGCGTGAAACATCAAAATCAAACCAAACTTGACAGCTGTCACCATACAGATGAAAGCAAAGATGATGCTCAAAACACTGCAAATATATTTCTGTCTTTATATTCAGTTGACGGTTGACAAACATGAGCATTATCACCACGACGACACACAGCTGAACCAAGCTGCAGGAAGGTAACATGAATCATTTGTTACATTATCAAAAAACACTGTAAGGAATGCAAGATAAGTCAACTATATTTCTGGCTCTTTTTCTAGTAAGATTTCACACATAACCATTTAGAAGTACTTTATCATATAGGCAGCCTAAATACTAACAGCCCTGAACTAAAACCACAAAATAGACAGAAAAATCTCATTTAGCACAAATAAAACTCCAAAAATGTTTCAGATTTGCATGTTGTCTCAAAAGTGTATTGACCTCTCCCATGAGTTCAGCATGAACCTTAGACACTCCATATATGGTTTGTGGGCGTTGTATGCACAAATCAGGGGCGGGGTTACGAGGGGAGGTGGGGCCAAAAGCTCCAATAGTGCTGGGTACAAAAAGCCGGAGCCCATGTTCTGTAGCAACATCAAGAACATTGTGCAACCCTGAAAACATGAGTGAGAGGAAACATTCGGTACCGAATATCAACAACATCATAAACATGGTGCAAATACAGTCAGATTAACCATCCACTAACCAGTAATATTGACTTCACGAGCGAGGGGCACGTTTGCCTCTCCGACTGCACTCAGAAGGGCGCTGTAATGTATTAACCATGTAATGCGGTTGTTTACAACAATCTCACGCAAGTTCTTGTAGTCCAAAATGTCGGAATATATAAAGGGACCTGAGGTGAACAATTAAAGGCCAAAGTCAAACACTACAAACATTTTAAATATAAAATATGTCCATTTAAAATACAAAGCAATAATTATAAATCCTCACTCACCACTTTGGTAAACATGGTATGAGGGTTTTTTGATATCGGACAGAATCACATTATATTTTCCAAACTGCTGCCTGCAACGCAATAGCAAAACATTATTTAAACGACACTTTATTGTGTGTCTTTATATTTATTTATTTATAACTTCAAGTGGATCAAGGATATAATACACAGCATTTGTTCTGACACATCACTCTGCACATGAGTCTCACCTGAGCAGTTTGGCCAGCCCGACTCCCAGCTGCCCAAGACCCCCTGACAAAACACATGATTAAATGACATCATCAGTGATGTGTTGCCATGGAGACTACAGTTCATGCTTCAGAATGTGGTAACCAGGGAAACGTGGCATTTAAACGCGTATTGATCACAGGTTTATGTCACGTGCTTTAGCTTTTCAAAGAATAAACCAGAAAACAGTGGTGAAAAACACAGAACACAAACACTGGTTTACCATACCAGTAATGAGGATTCTGGGACAGTCTGATTCAGAGAAAGTCGCGGAGTGAAAGCTGACGTCAGACGTGACGTGGCGTGGCGAGAAACTGACGCTCCGCTGTGAGATGACGTAAGGTCGTGATGTCAGAGGAAGTTTCTGCGCCGCACTGCACACAGCTCTCACACGGGTCATCTTCTACAGCCTGACGACAGACACACGTCACACTGTTCGGTACAACCGGACCTGCTCACACCGCAAAGAAACTGTTCAGGTGTGTCATCCGTGAACTTAATGAAAGATAGCGTCACCGCGACATTAAAAACAGAGACGTGCTGCCACCTTCAGGTCACTAATGCAGACACAATAATGCCAACGAGTCACAAACTCCAGCACGTTCAAACGTCGCGGAAAATCGCTGTTTAAACTGATCACGAGTTTTGAAGAGTCGTGATTAAGTTTGTTATTTTGTGGTCGCAAATAAACTACAGAATAAAAAACAGACATAAGGTCATTTTACTGTCAGTCAAGCAAGTTCTCACCACGACAAACTGAATTAAACTCCATGGTAAAGTCTTCACTGCTTTAAACTACTAACTATACTAGGTCGATTATACCGGTTATACCGGTTCCAAGCTAATGAGTCTAGGTTGTAAGAACGTTTCGCTAACGTTTCCATTAAGTAACAAAAACGTTTAAAATATTATTTTGAATGTTTTTAGGATTGTTCAAAGCATCCAGTTTTTTGACGCTGTACTTCTTTAAAAGTTTTTTAAACGTTCCACTAACTACTTAAGAATAACATTTTGGATAGTAATATATATTATATAGTTCTACTAATGTTACTGCAACAACGTATTTGAGAACTTTGGGAGAACGTTTAGACAACGTTCTGGGAACGTTCCCTCTGCTGGGTTAAGGTAATCGAAAGTAAACGTGCAATCTTATCATGTCAACAGATTGAATTCCCTCCCATTCTGACACGATGAACTCCAGTATCTACAAACACACGCTTCTGTTGTAACAACAGCAGCCAGTGATGGACACGTTTGACTTTTGCTTTTACTTGCTATTCTATCCAGACAAACAGAGTTAAACTCGTCACTCACTGCATTGCACTATTAAACTATATAAAAACACGCTGATGTTGAATTTATTAATTATGCGATACAGTAATGGCGTAAATCTGTCATTTACTCACCGCATATATCACCGTCAAGTTCACCTTCAAACAAGCCCAAAACAAATAAGTCGTCGCAATCTATGATGTTAAAAATATTGATTTATGAATATGTTTTGGAGAACAGACAGCGCAGTTGAGGGTCAGTATTGCATCAGCTGCAGTCTCTTATAAGACAGTACAGTGAGCCGGTGTCTGCTCTGATTGGTCAGTCCAGCTTCAGCCACGCCCACTTGACGCTGGTGCGAGAGATGCGTCTGCATTCCAGGTATAAGATGAGGTCACGAACCCTTTCGAGGTTTTCTCCCCATAACACCTTCAAACATGTTAATATATATATCTATATGTCAAATATATACTATAAAGATGGTTGTTTACTTTAAATAGTTTTGCACAGAACATTTATACTTTTAAGATTTCTTAAAAGCTTTCATTAAATTAACAGTACACTGGTATAGTTCTAATAAAACCCACACATTAAAACCAGTTGAAAGTTTATAGTGATACTATTTTGTGGACCCCCTGGCTAGGGATTGTGGACCACCAGGAGACCCTGGACCCCAGTTTGAGAAGCCCTGGTGTATATACACAGTCATATCCACATGTTGGGTTTTCCATAGATGTAACAGCCAGCTATACAGACTGTATATTTTATCCCCCTACACTAACCCTCCCCCTAAGTCTAACCATCACAGAAGCATTTCTGCTAATCTAGATTTTTCAAAAAACATCATTCAGCATGATTTATAAACTTGTTTCCTCATGAGGACCTACAAATGTCCCTACAGGGTCACAATTTACTGGTATTATTATACTTGCGGGCATATTTGGTCTCCATAAAGTAGTGAATGCCAGGACCACATACACACACACACACACACACACACACACACACACACACACTCTAGGTTCCTTCAGCCATTTATTTAGTGTGATGTGAATCAATAGCAAGTCTTCCACAAGAAGCCAGTTTGTTTTTAATTAACTACCAAGATAATTACAGAGTCTGAACATCTGTTCTTATTAGAGAATTCATTTATTTAAAGTCATAAACTCATTAAACAAAACATGGATTCATGATAAAAGCTATTTTTGTGAATGTTTTCAAACAAAAGTGCCAAAGGGGATATATTTAAGAAATGAAGCTCTTCTTCTGTCAGAATGACATGCGGGAAGTTTTTCTTCATGTGTCAGTCAGGCACAAGTTGACATTTATTGTCTTCCTCAACAGCAGCTCGTGAGAGGCGATTACATCACTCACACTGCTCACTTCCCTCAGTCACAACTTTAGCTTTCATAAACGTTCATGCTCTCAACTGTTCCAACACGCTGTTTTACACCATTTCTGAAGGAGAGACAGGACACAGAGAGATGTGTGCGGTTTCTTGACTCACATTGTGTTTGAAAGATCAGGTTTAGGTTCACTCAACACTGAGCACGAGAAGAGAATTTCCAGTTTATATTAGTTCTCTAAAGACTGAATTGTATCTCTCTTGTTCTGTCTTTTCCACACCTGTTGTTTTTACACTAATTACTTTTAAATTGAACACAAGAAAGCTTGATTGTGATCTTGTTATATTTAATTGATATTTGATATTATGATAACTTTGCTTTGATTGTCCTTCCTGACTTTACAGGAAAAAGCTACATGTTAACATATAAATTAACATATCATTTTGTTTCAAATGGAATAACAATATATATTTATTTCCTGCTTTGGACATGGATATTTTTGCATTGTCTCTGTTCGTTTAGTTTTAATTGGTGATGAGTGTTTAAGCTGCCCAGTAACTGACGCTGTCAGATGCTGTACAGTGTCTGTTTGAGAAATTGCACCCCAAGGGACAGAATTAAAGATGGCCGCTCTGGTAATATTCCAGTGGCTTTCATGTGTGCTCTGCTAATCTACTGTATTCCCCATTAAACCCCATTAAAACAACTGCAGTGGATGTAGTGGAGCTCACAGAACATGTTTGAGGAGACGGTTTTCAGTGTTTGCCTGCAACACAACAGCCTGCTTCAAAAAGAACAAAGTGTTAATACAATGTTGTGAATGTGCTCAGAAGTCACTTCAACTTGAAAGGTCTTTGAAACGTATTAGTTTAGAATCTAATATTATTTAGTATCATACACACCAGGCACAGGTATTGCGGAAGTGACGTCGCGGACGCCGGAAGGAGGGGGGATGAGGCGTCTCGAAGAGCAAGATGGCAGCAAAATCCGATGGCGTGGGGGTCGTTACCGGTTTTGCCCAGCTGCACAACCTGGACGAAGCGACCGGCGACGAGGAAGCTGCGGACAGCGCGGCAATACACATCTGCCACTGCTGCAACTCGTCCTCGTGTTACTGGGGCTGCCGTAGCGCGTGTCTGCAGTCGCTGCTGGGGAGGAGCGAAGCTGGAGGATGGAGACGGCCGCAGCATCAGCACCAGCCGGAGGAGCGCCTGTGGCTGGACTGTCTCTGGATCGTCCTAGCGCTGCTCGTTTTCTTCTGGGATGTCGGAACGGACTTGTGGCTGGCTATCGACTACTATTYKAAACGRGACTATCTGTGGTTTGGRCTGACCCTGTTCTTCGTGCTGGTGCCGTCGGTTCTGGTCCAGATTCTGAGTTTCAGGTGGTTCGTGCAGGATTACGCCGGCGGTGGGCTGCGGGCCGTGGAGGGACTGAGCAGCAAAGCCGCGGCGGATTTGAGTTCTCGCGTCTACAGCAGGGACAGGTGCTGTGTGATATCTATCTGGATATGGTACGCGTGCGTGCACTTACTTCAGATGGGACAGGTGTGGAGGTAAGAGACTGATCGGTGACTCGTAAATGTTGGTGCATGAATTAATGTACAGGAACTCTGTTGCGATGCTTTTTGGAGGGGCACCGCACTTGGTGTGCATGCGCGCTGGTCATCTGTGTTGATCTGTAGAGCAAAGAACCTGCGTTTATAAATGCAAATGTTGTTGTTTTGCTGGTCTACGTCCTGGCATACTGGTGGTGTATGACAACACGTCAGTGTATGCATGTACAGGAACCCGTCATCTCGCTGTTTTTGACTGGACATGATTTTTAACACGCACCCACGAACATAAATATATAAACGTTTTATTATACATTGATGCATGCATGCAGATGAAGGAAGAAGCGAATGCAATGCAGTCCAGAGACAGCTAGTGACTGAAACACAGATTACTCGATTGTTTTCTTTCCGTCGCGTTTTATTGCTCCTCCATCCTCCTCTAAACGGCTGTGTGTCGACGCTAAACGATCCGTTTCAGCACAAGGGCAGTTTAATTTTGGACTCGAGACTGTGGAATCGATAGATCTTGTAATGAATTCATTTGAGTGACCTCTGCTACAGGAAACACGTCATTTCGGCTTGTTTTTGTTGCATCCAGACGCGTGTGCATCTTTTACTGTAGTTTATTTAGGGACGCACGCGTTAGGATCTCAGGTTGATCTTGAGGGTTTTGTGAATATTTTGTAAGGTTAAATGAATTTTAATTAAATGAATGTTAAATGAACGGTCGTGGTAAGTAGTTGCATTAAGCTGGTGCTGGAACTCACGTTTTTCTGACTGGTTCGACGAATTTAAACGTTGTTGAAAGCAGAGAAGATTAAAACAAATAAATGTTTATGTTGCGTGTATATTTATTATTATTTTTTTTAAGGGAATGCGATTTTATGTTTCTTAAACATGTTTCTGAAACGTTATTTAAAAGTTATTAACGTTATTTATTATTTTAGTAAAAATACTAAAATAAATCTTCATGACTTGATTCTGTTGGTGAAACTGTCCAAAACGAGAACGAGGGTTTGACATGTCTTCAAACACTGCACATTGTTTTTAAACAACAACTGCATGACAGTTTGGTAGCATCTTCCAGTTGTATGGCAGATAATGCAATAGAGAAATATGTCATCGTTTAGCACATTGCAGCATTTCTAAAAATCACATGTCTATAAATCACAATTGTGCTGCTGTGTTATTTTCATATACAGTGAGATGAATACTTCTCCAGCAGGCTGGCAGGACAGCAAGTGTCTGCAGGTCTGAGTAAGACAATTAGTCGACTGTCACGCTGATTGAGTTCGTGTGTCAAGCACAGAAGTGTTGAGACGCTGGCAGGCTCTGGCAGAAAATGTGCTTCCTGCTGGCAACTCTTACACTCTCTGGGTGCACATATGCTGCTCTTGGCAGTGATGTCACACTAATAAGGGCTGATTGGGGTGTTAAGAGTGCAGGGCCCCAGTGTGACGGAGTCTGCCGGCCATGAAAGCCCTTTTCAACACGCCTGCTATCAGTTTACTACTGTCCAGCTGTAATGATGTGTAATCTCCAGGAACACTGATTGCTGCCAAGGGGATGTCGAGACCCTAATGAGACCCTAAATGCACAAAGCAAGACTGATTTCTGAAAATTAGGGTTAAGCATTTAAAGAAACCGTTCTGATGTCATATCATTTTATCATCATCTTTTAAACATACAGTTTACCATAAAACAGTGACGCTGTGCTGTTATGCTTTCATGCCCTCTACAAAGCACACTGTAGAGCACACTACACAGCTAACATGTTTAGGTTGTAAGAACGTTTTCCTAACATTTCCATGAACAAAAACGTATAAATTGTTATTTTGAAAGCTTTAGGACATAAAAACTGGCGTTTAAAACATCCAGTTAACATTATTTCTTGATTATAAGAATGTTGTTCAAACACTTTTTAATTCTGTAACTGTTCAACATGTTCCCCTAACAACTTGAGGTTTTGGTTATATATGAAATATAATGGTAGAACAGTTCTACTAATGTAACAGCAAGAGCATTTGTAATAACTTGTTGTCTGTCGCTCTGTGTAGCTGTCGCTCTGTGTAGCTGTCGCTCTGTGTAGCTGTCGCTCTGTGTAGCTGTCGCTCTGTGTAGCTGTCGCTCTGTGTAGCTCCACCCACTGTGAAATTTCAACATTCTGCTTCATCAGCTGTATTTTAAACGTCAAATGTGTAAATATAGCACCGTTTAATTGTATCATCCTGTTGTTGCTAAATTTGTGAGATGGATAAATAGATTTCAAAGCTTTCCTGCAGTCTATGTTTGGTACGCTGAGCTTTCAGAGCAGTATTGATTGAAACCGCTGAGATGACAAAACTCGAACATTACAGTAATTCCCAACCGGATCAATTTCTGGAGCACAGCTGTGTAAGGAGACCCCTCCAGTTCCAAAGTGAAGCACCAACAGGAAGTGAATGTACACCACTGAACGAGTGAAGAACAGCCTCTTCTGACTTTGTGTGATTCTGAGACGTGACGGTCGGCTGCACACTCTGCAGCTAATCATTATATTGCACACATGACTGCACAGTAAAGAGATGGTGATTTGAGACAAGGACATTTCCCTGCATTTAGTTATTGGTAAACACATTGGTGAAAAATACTAAAGGAGCAGTTCACCTAAATAGAAAATTTCTGTCATTATTAACATCTCTGAAGGGTCGGGATCTTATGCTTTCAAAGCTAGCTTGCTATGGCTAGCGCCTCTGGCTTTGTCTACTGTACCTTTAAATATATGTGATTGAGAACATATCTCATATTGTACAGAAATGAATGTGTTCCTTATCTATGGGTTTCACTTATCTTCGTTCTGTCTTTTAAACAGGTACATCCGCACGATGTATCTGGGCATCCAGAGTCGACGACAGAAAGAGCACAGACGGCGCTTTTACTGGGCGATGATGTACGAGTATGCTGATGTGAACATGCTCCGCCTGCTGGAGACGTTTTTGGAAAGCGCCCCCCAACTGGTGCTACAACTCTGTATAATGATCCAGAAGAACCGGGCCGAGACTCTTCAGTGTGAGTAAAATGGTATAACCACAATCACTAAATCCATGATTATTTCATTTCAATAATAACTGATGCCTTGTTTTTAATGGTTTAGGCTTGTTTACAAATGGATATTTCATGTTTATTATTTAATATATCCAATCAAACTAGTTCAAAACACAATGACTCTTGCCAAAATACCTTAAAAATATGCTACTCACATACCTCAAATACATATTTGACAGTCACTGTTATGTATTACACACAATTTCCTTTTAAAGTCCTTGCATAGCAGAGTAAAACCTTTCAGTACAGGCATTTCTGTCACATATAATTGATTGAATATCAAACCTTTAACCTACATGAATAAAACAACCCGTGTATCAACAGTGTAAAAGTTTCCCAATTCCTGGGAAAACTGTGGACTTGGCAACACACCAGCATGCGTGCTGGTCAGCAGCATTTATTGAATAATTATCTCTGTGGCCTCGCAGGCGTCTCCTCCGTTGCCTCGCTGCTTTCTCTGGCTTGGGTCCTCGCCTCGTATCACAAGCTCTTGCGAGACTCCAGAGACGACAAGAAGAGCATGAGCTACAGAGGTGCACTGATCCACATCTTCTGGAGGCTCTTCACCATCTCCTCGCGGGTGCTCTCCTTCGCTCTCTTTGCTTCCATTTTTCACATCTACTTCGGCATCTTCGTGGTCGTCCACTGGTGCGCCATGGCGTTCTGGATCGTGCACGGGGGCACCGATTTCTGCATGTCCAAATGGGAAGAGGTGCTTTTTAACATGGTGGTGGGCATCGTTTATATCTTCTGCTGGTTTAACGTGAAAGAGGGCCGTACCAGGTTTCGCATGGTCATTTACTACTTTGTGGTGCTCGTCGAAAATACGGTGCTTACTTGCCTGTGGTATGCTTACAGAGATCCAGTCACCACTGACTCCTATGCAGTGCCCATCCTCTGTGGAGTTTATCTAACTTTTGCCTCAGGCGTGGTGTTTATGGGCATCTACTATGGGTTCCTCCATCCAATGGGACCTAAAATAAAGGTGCTAGCTAGCTCCTGCTGTGCTGAGCTTCTCTGGGGACTTCCTCTGCCCCCGGAGGCCGAGCCCATGGCACCCACCCCTGCTCCTCGGGCTTCCACTGGGGCTGTCGTCCAGCAGGCCGACGAGGCAGCAGAAACCTGTCTGCCCGTGTTTCAGGTGCGCTCACCTGAACCCACCACACCCTTGGGCCGTTACAGGCCAGAAGGACCTCTGATCAAAATTGACATGCCCAGGAAACGTTACCCGGCCTGGGACGCCCATTTTGTGGACAGGCGCTTAAGAAGGACAATAAACATCCTACAGTTTTTCACCCCTACGGCCGTAGGGATCAGATACAGGGACGGACCGCTGCTGTACGAGCTTCTGCAGTACGAATCATCTCTGTGACCGCCGGCGCTCTCCTCCGACTCATCCATCATGCTTTTATTTCAGCCATTCAGAAGAGTTCACGCTTGTCAAAGTGCATGTCATTTTGCTTTCTGTGGATTGTGTTCTGGTAAAAAACATCTCGTGTACAAAACGAGGAACAGCAAGAGTAATCATCAAGCAAACTGCAGGTGTATATATTTTGTATGTACATACGGTCAGTTTTTACAGTATTCCTGGAGAAACATGTTCTCTTCAGGGGGATTTGTATGTGTCATGGTGTTTACAGCAAATCATTACGTTGGAAAAATGGAGAGTGACCACATCAGCACAGCCTTGTGTCTTTGACAGTTGAGTTCACATTGTTTATTAATCTCTACTGCCTGGTCTGATATATCAGGTTTAACATCTGATAGGTCACATCTTTCTGCTCAAGTTGACTTTTGTACTAAAGCACCGAATTCAAAATGTGACAATTCAGCGTTTAATCTGTTTTCAAGTTGGTGATTTGAGGCATCCTGAGTGAAGAGTTTGTTTGGGTTTAACTTTATGCAATGTGGCGACTACCAATAGGAGCTCAGGGGGTGGAGCTTAGCCAGTGAAATAGTCACACCCACTAGCATCCAGCAGTGACGCTCAAAGATTGAATCTCTGTTTTTGTTAACACCTCTTTACACTCAGTGGCATTCATTGCCTGCCTTAAAATCTGAAGTTAGCTTCTAAAATGTCGTGAATTTATTGGTAGGTTATTAAAGAAATTAGGAATACCTCTTTGACTCAGTATAGCACAGCTTTCATCAAATCCATGATACCCTTTGCACAATATGTACAATTAATGTGAAATGAATGTCTTTGGTTTAGTGGGACTATAAGATGATTATTTAAAAGCACAAAAATGACTTGAACTGGATCTGTTTTTACTTATGTTCACACTGCAAGCTGAAGTGCTCAGTTCGG
>JAZGTJ010003014.1:0-38198 GCA_036877575.1 Botia almorhae
AAAACCTGTGTCAATCAGTGTTAGGAACTAAAACTAGTATCACTACTAACTAACTACATTTTTAGTACCATGATAGTAGTTTTCAATTTAGCGTTTTGAAGTAACATGCTGCTTACAAGTAGCAGTGAAGCAATACATGATTTCCTGCACTATTTTAATGTCACATTGTATTGCATCCGCTGCTTTACAGGCTAGTAAGATGAAGCAATAATCATAACATTACCTTTATTGTTTGTTGACTGTTGTCAAAAGCCCAACACAGGCGTCAATGACATGAGGTTCAGTGTGTTTGCAAGCGTCTTGGTTTACAGGCCTTGAGGTAATCTTCAACTTCACAAAGACCTTGGAAATGAGAGGACGGGGGGATAGTAATGTACAGCCTGTGGATGAGTGACTCTTACTGGGTCACTGCAGACAAATTGACTTGTTTAATGACACGACCAACAAATGCAGAGACTTTTACAGCCCTGTAAGGCCACTGACCTGGCCAGTACTTATCTTATATGCTGCAAATAATGCGGTGAGGCTGGTGGAGTCAGCGCTATTCATGCTTCCCTCTCCAAAGAGTGGGAGTAAAGAGATGAAGGGGGAGGGATTTTGACAAAGAGAGATTTAGAAGGGAGGTAGAGGTGGTGGAGGGGTACTGTGGACAGGCGTTTAGGGACGATGCACAGGAGGCTCCTGGGATACATGACGGACCCTGTGATTAGCATAAAAATGCAGGCAATCTTGAGGCTAGCAGCAGGAGGTGGGAAGGGGGTTAAGTGGCAGCTTTTACTTGGTTTAAACAGCAAGCTTGATTTACCCTGGGCTGTGTGGCAAGCTATCATTTGCAAATCACACCACGTCTTCTGTGCCTGCTTAGACTAGTCACAGGCTTTACTTTGGATGTTTGTTGTGGGTTTTTCTGGGGGCTTTAGACAAACAAAAATTTTCAAAATCAGGAAAATGACTGTTCTCACATGCCTCTTTGCCATGCATGACATATGTGTGTGTGTGAGGATGGAAACATGCATCAATGCTAACCAAGGTCCTGTGTAATAAAATTATTTTGCTAGTAAATATGTCATGAGTCATTCGCAAATAATGCATGTATAACCAATGAACCTGTCAGCCCAGAATGTCAGAATGTTTTATCGTAAGAAACCACTGCTTTTTTTCCTATAGAAAAAAATATGAGCAGTAGACCTAACCAGAAGTCTCTGATCCATTTAGGTTCATTGCTGTCTCGAAGAAACAGCTGGAGTATTAAAAAAAATCTCATTTGCCATTCTTTTCTCACAAGCAGTGACCTTTGATCTTACAGTGCTGCCGCAAAAATGTGCAAGCATAGTGCATGTCAGTCCTGTTACCTTTACGAGGTGAGAGGTGGATCAGTACAGTTAGTGCTACCGTCCCACGCTTACAAACTACAGCGAGTTTCACACAAACATTTAATCTGCTCTGGATATCAAATATATGTGCAACTGAGAACACATCAGTGTATTCTTTTGAACATTTCTTGAGCTCCTTGGTGTGAGCCTGCAGCTGGCTCTCAGTGACATCCACAAATGATTCACTGGGTCAAGCCATTTGTAGTGTTACTTTTATTTTCAGAGCTCATTTGGTAGCTCATTTTATTTTAGAGCTCATACTCTAGTTAAGGCCACACCAAGTTTATGCGTGGCAGGCACTGTGAGTTAGGAAGCACACTTCTTAAAATAACGAGAAAACCTCTAGTGTCAAGACAGGAAGTGTCACAAACAGAAGAACTTGTGTTTAAATAGAGCAGAAGAGTGGGCTGAAAAAGTGTCGTTAATTCACTGGAACTTCTTTTCTTACTTATAAATAACCTCTCTTTCTCTCTTTCTCTCTCTCTCTCTCTTTCCTATTGTTAGAGTATAAATGATCCAAAATGGGCATGTAGTCATAACACTTAACCACAGCTAATTATTCTTTCCAATTTTGTCTGCTTCACCTTTGCCTGTAGGTTTTTTAATTTTATAACAATAATATCCAGACAATTTCAGACAATTACACACATATAAGGTTTTCACAGTTATAATCTCTGTCTTTCTTCTTGTTGAGAAATGATGTGCTGTAACTTCTCTAAGAGATTAAACTTACGACTTTTACCCGGTGGATGATAAAACAGACAAAAAACTGAAGCCATATCTAGTGATCAAAAAATCATATAGAATTGGGGTTGGACCTGTCTAGTATTAAGAAAAAGACAGTAGCATTGTGGAGTTGAGATTTGCATGGGCCTGTACCACAATTGTTTTTCATATAAACACCTGGTCTTTTTAAGGAGTTCTAAACTGAACAGGCTACTGAATGCTTCAGTAACAAGCTTTGATCCTAAAACATTTTCTTCAGTTTTTTTTCATAGCTTAAATGGTCTGCTTTAAATTAAAAAAAAAACACTTCTTGACTGACATTTTGAGTTGAACATATGTCAGGGACAAGACAAATAGTTGTATTATGTCAAAGCATGAGAAATTACAAAAATGTAAAATGCCTGTGTAAGGAAGTCTTTTATAATCTGAGTTAATGACATATGTCTGATGACCCTTACAGTTTGAGCTAAAGCACAACCATCTTCAAAGTGTTCACAGTTATTTTGAGTATCTTACCATGTACTTTTGAGAATTCGAGCGGACCCGGCCAGAGGAGGGAGTGGGGAAACATTTGTGTGAGCTTATGAGACCCAGGAAAAACTCTGCACTTCAAACAACGAGACTTCATCAATGTTATCTGTAATTGTTTCAGGCTGCCCCTCGGGTTTAATCGCTTCCAGAGTGAGAAAGACAGAAAAGAAACAAAGAGTAGATTCAAGCTAAGACCCTTACATAGCCTATGAATCCAGATGTTATCACAACTCTTAAGATCTCCATAGAGAAACGCAATATATAATAGTGAATTGTCACAGGGAATTGATGAATTATTATTATCACAGGCTTAACCATAATAATGTAGTGTTCTCTGGTTCTGTTTAATCTGTAGATCTGTAAAGTGCCAATTGTTCTCATAAAAATCCCTTCGTGTGGTTACTGAACAATGAGTAGGCCGAGGGGCTTAAACAACACACTTTCGGCATGTTAAGAAACGTTTGGTCTGCATGTCACAGATAAATGAACGCATGAGTTCATGAGGCAGGACAGGATGTGTGTTTGTGTGTGTGTGTGTTGTGCCATGTGGACTCACCCCATGTGGTAGAGTTAATCTCTGGGCAGCAGCTATGTTGGGTGGAGGTTTGGGATGTGACTGGCTAACACCCGTCCAGTTACACTGGATACCACTAAACACTCACATGTCACCCAAAACACACAAACTTGGAAGAAAACACTTTATAATTCCAAACACTAAGAACATAATCCCAAACACTGCATCCAAACCTTTCAGCTCAGCACATGTACAACATCCCAACATTAGCAAACTAAAGGTATGTTTACACTGATAGCAATTAGATCAACAGAGATCGGCAAGTCACTGTATGGTTGGCTGCTAGTAGGCCCACAGTCTACTCCAGTTCAGTACACTGAATCAGGCAGATCCCCATAAGCTTCACTGTCTTCACTTTTATTGGTGGTCACACATTGTGTCGCTGCAAATTTGACTTGAATTTGGTTACATCAATTTGAATTGTGCTCAGTTTGGTCACATCACTATCGCCTCTGTCACTCATGTCACCTCAAATCACCAACTCTTATTGAAAATATGCAACTTCCAGTTGCTTTGTCTCTGCAGATCAGTGTCAGTGTAAATACAACACAACCAACAATTTTCCATGTTTTTACAAATGTCACACACAGGCAACTTTTTCCTTGGTTCTCACACATCTCACACATTCCTCAAAGCTGTATTCATTGGCTCACTAAACCTCAAAAATCCCTTTTCCACATGAAGCAAAGGTTTTGGAACGTACATGATTAATGGCATTGCTTAATTTAAAGGGATCCCAAACTAGCCTACAGTCAGCCTATGAAGGTTAATGTGACCCTTTAAGTGTTGTTTTATCCCTCAATCCAGCCAGCAAATCAATTTTCATTTTGGTTTGGCCTTTAACATTATCCTGCAGTTTTCTCAAAGGCTGATATACAGTAGCCTAATAATAATGTGATGACAACAAAAAGCCTGTGTAAAGTTTTGTTACGTGTGTGTGCTGACACGATGATCAATGATTTCTCTATCCCAAATTGCATATCTGTTTATTCATTTGTATATGCCCCGAAAGTGCACTACTGTATATAGGGCAGGGGTGTCCAAACTTGGTCCTGGAGGGCCACCGTTCTGCAGAGTTTCTATCCAACTTTCCTCAACACACCTGTCTGGAAGTTTCTAGTCTGCCTAGTAAGACCTTGATTGGCTGGTTTAGGTGTGTTTGACTAGGGTTGAAGGCTTTTACTAGGTTTTTTCTTTTTGCCGCACTACATAGATACCACATGGTTGGCCATCTTATTTCATAAGACTTGAAACAAAATCACTTTGTTTGTAAATATTATATGAAGATGTATGGGTATTATTGTTATGTATGTACTTCTCCTTACATATTTACATAACTGACTATTAGGTCAAAGCTATATTGTGATGCCTCCTGTCTTTTATTGTGACTCACTGCTTGATCTGCAAGATGTAAATAGCAGTTCTCAAAAAAAAACAATCTCAGGCATCATTACTCCACTTAACATGTACAGCAGTATGCCAGATTTAAGGAAGGGTTACTCTAGTCCAAAAGAACTGTCCATACATCAGTAACTGTTTAACTGTGCAAATAACTGTATAAAGTTAAAATTCATACTAATGAAACACTTGTGTAACCATTCAACTGGTAAATGATAATTTCTCTAAGATCCTTATTAAATGACTAATCTCCAAGTGTGACTATGGGAAAATGTTCCTACATTCCAGAAGATCACAGTTTCTATGTGGCAAACATCAAAGAACAGCATGCGTCAACATGTAGATATCTCAGGCTTGTAGGTGCAACACAGTGACGGGTCGGTGAAGACGTACACTTCTGCAACAGTCTGGCATTAATGCTGTTAACAGACGCAATGCTGAGTCAGCTCTGACATAATTTACGTCACTTGGAATAGTTTTTCATCATTGTCAGAATTTGGGACAACACTGGTCTGAATCATGCTACTGTCATTCACAACCGCTATTGCTCCAATCAGAGCCTTTCTGAGACCACCAATGTTCTACCACATCATCAAACTGTCACCTCACATTAGCCCTGAAAACAGAGAAGCAGTCTTAGATAATCTGACTCATCCAGAATGCAAATGTTTTAGAGTCTGCGTGCCAAAGACTGACAAGTCAGACACATTCAGATGGACAGTGTGGAATACTAATGGTTGTCTACTGCAATATTGTGACACAGATAGTGTTCAAATACACTTCAAACCAAACTCATAAGACCCTGAACACCAGGAGTGCATTTGACCTGCTAATGAAAAGAGCCTGATATCTCAGAGAACCCACCATTTAGTAAAACTTTAGGAAGTAAAGCTTATGCGTCAACTCACAAAAGAACCAAAAGGAAAAGACAACACACATACATACATACAAAGTAAGTATATAAGAATATAAGATAATATAATATGGCTAAAGTTGTTTTAGCCTTAAACAGTAAGAGTTGAGCTACAGAAACTATCAGTTGAGTTAAAGGAACTACTCAGGTCTCAAAAACACTGCAAGAACTGGGAAAAACCAACGATTCCCATGCTGATTTGCTGGCTGCTATGCAGTTTCCTGAAAAATGGACTTTTTAGTCCACTGAACCAAAGCTTTGCCTACAAATGCTTAGGTTTCCACTCTGGAATTCCAAGAAAACTTAGCTGCTGGATGTGCCAATTAAGTTTTTTGTATTTATATACAGTACATAAGAGTGAGTAAATCAATGTCATCAATTGAGTGTGTAAATGAGTATGTATGTTTACATTGAATAATCATGTGACAAATGTCTTCCGGTTGATCTTACAGTGTGCCATTTATCTGCGTATGCAGTTCCTTTAGCTGAACATCAGCTGTTTAAATACAAGTCATGAGACACATATCTCTGAGCATGCACACAATGCTGAGCCCAACTGTGGCTCAGTTTGAGCTACAATTGTATTATTCTGGTCTGTTAGTCCGATATCGCCCAAGATGAATATGTTTTTATACGGACCAAAGCACTTCTGTGACATTTTAGAAAGTGAAATCAAACTTCTAAAGTGCCAGCAAACTTACTTATTATGTGAGCAAGTGCTTTGGTAAGTGGGTGTTCCTACTTTTCGAGCAGAATATTGATCAGATCGAGCAGGTGGGAGCTTTCTCATGAACAAATCATGCAGCACACCACACGCTGCAGTGGGCAGGAGCTTACGCTGCACACACAGTATCTGACTCAGATCCTGATCCACTCACATACTTCATGCCTTCGCTGGACCATTCACAGAAATGTTACTCAGAAACATCAAAATGCATCAACTCTGTAGTCAATGCCTTCCTCGCCCAGGTCTCATTTCACCTCCACATCATTACCAATCCAGCCTGGACAGGATGATATGACCACTGTGCTTCTATCAACCAATTCTAGCACATTCTCAGTGGACAACAAAAAACTGCAGCTAGCTCTGATGTCAATCCATAAACTGTACAAATTCAGTATTTCAGGATACAGGGTAGCTTCCTTCCATTGCACTCTCGCTGGTTCATTATGAGGCAGACAGAGAACACTGTGTGCACCCATTAATTCTCAGCTGTGTTGAGGGCAGCTTTGAGATTAACGTTTCCTATCACCTCTCTTTTGTGTCGAGCTTAAGAGCTGCTCCCTGCTGGAGTGCTCACAGCTGAACCCACTGACACAAACACCACCACAGGCCTGTAAACTATTCATGAGCCCTCCATTTTTCATGGGCAGAGATGGATGTTTCATGTAGGGGCAGGGTGAGATTCAAAGAGAGAGAAACAGACAGAGTGAGAGACAGAGAGAGAGAGCTGTGTATGTGCAGGAGAAAGAAAGCCAAGTAATCAGCTCTGAATAGTCAAGTGGCACAAATAAAATTGGTGAGAAAGCAAATGGGGGAAAATTACATGGGCTTATGGTTCCTTCAAGTCAGTTTGGAATGATTGCACATGAACAGCATGACAATGATATAACTGCCAATGGAAAACAGGGTGTTTTTAAAACCCAGACTTTCAAAGTTGGGGACATTTCAATTAAAGGGGTCCTATTATACCTTTCAAGTCTTGATTATGTTGTTGAGGTGTACAATAATGTGTGCTCATGCTTCATTTTTCCAAAACGCATTGCTTTCCACATATTTTATCTTTACTCTACACTGCTGTTGAGTTCCTGGTTCTATGAAGCCCCTCCTTCAGAATTATGCAATTGGCTTGTGATTTTGTTTAGAGAGAATATCTCCTTTTTTTAGTGAAATTTGCTGATATAATTCATGCTCAAACAGCAACATTACACACTAACAAAAGTTGAAAACGTATAATAGGACCCTTAAAAGAAATAATAACAAAATGTAATTGTCTTTTTAAATAGTCCCAGCAAAAATTAAGATTTTGTCACCATTGACTTGCTCACATGTCATTCCAATCCTTCATGTTTGTTAGGCCCAAAAAGACCAGCAAAACGGGCAGCAAAACACCCCATAAAAGTAGTCCATATGACTTCTACACTATATTCTGAGTCCTCTGACAGCATTGTAATCGAATACGATGCACCAGTTTGAATTTGTGGATGCAAAGATGCAGTGGAGGGGAAGATGCGCTGATGATTAACAACCTTAAAATTTGCTCTGTTCCTCAGACATAGCTATCAAATGGCTAACATACATCCTTTGGTATTTGTTGTGCTAGTAAAATGCTTCCTGTCTTTTCAGAAGTGAATAGGATGTGTCCATTATATTCCTATCATCAATCCAAATTATTATTCCCAAACTCATAGATAGCAACGACCCAGAAAGACTTTTTTCTTACAACTGCCTTTCATTCATCAACCCTGGCCAAAACACACTCAAATTCTACACTCCTTATGCTGAGCAGTGCTCTGCTAGACTTTTATTTAGTGTTGCTGGCAGTAATGGACTTGAGATGCTGATTAGTTGTAAAGGGGCGTGAGGCGAAGTAGAGCGCCATGCAATCACGCCATGCCTAATGACGCTCCACAGACCTTTCCTCTCCACAGGGAGTGCCGCCTCAGAACGAACGGGTCTGTTCGCCACATTCTAATTGAAAGTAATGATAATTAATATTATCATAATCACAGTTTGTTGTTGAGGCTGTTTATGGGCTTTTTGTGGCAGAGAAATGAGGAAGCACTTTATAAAATGGCTCTTGTTAACCTTTTTGCTTACTGCATAATCATTTAGCATCTGGTGCATACTAAAGAAACATTTCCACTCTGGCTGTACTGTGAGTTAAAAGATGGTAATTTGTATTCAGTGCAAAGATAAATCCTCATAAATGTTGGTTGATATCCACTTTAATGAGCTTGAATTAGAATACTCTCTGAAAACATGGAAATGCTTTGGAGCAAAGGACTAAGCGATATCTCTGAACACTCATGAGGATTGATGGCATGTCAAAAGTGCATTTGACAGGCAAATCAGCCTCACGTTCCACTTTTCACTGGTAGGAAGTGTTACAGAGAGTCAGAACTTCAGAGAGCTATACCTACAGCCTGCTTAACATTGCTGTTAATGTTGCCTATGTTGAATGTCAACATTGACTGAATCAAAAATACATTAACACCTAAAAACCTAATCATGTAATTATTGTTCATTTAAATACAAATATTTTACACATGGTATATACATTAAGTAAACATATAAGTAGTGTTCTAGAATTTTTGCCACAGAAACCCATAGCTTTTTGCACAATTTATAAACCTGACAAAAATGACAACACACTACACATTCCATGCTCTTTATTGGTTAGTTTGGTACATATTTTGACTAGACTGTGTTTTTAATTAGAAATAGTATTCTTAGGTTGCTTAAAGGGTAGTACCCGTAACGCTTTATTTCATATATGGAACACAAAAAATGAGTGCCATTTCATGTTCCATGAAATAAAATATTATATGGGTTTGGAATTATGCAGGGGTGAGTGAAAGAGAACAATTTTTGTTTTTTTAACCATTATTCACATTTCACTATTCTGTCTATTCTACAGATTTACTAATAAAGTCCCACAGAAATGTGCTAGAAAGTTAATTTTTACTAAATAAATGGCATTGATCCAATTAACATTAATTATTTTAGCAGAACCTTCAACAGTGCCCATAGCAGACTCCTAAAACAGATGCTCATAAAAGTCAAGCTCAAATGAATGTGGACAGTGTGAAGTCTGCAGGGAACAACCAATCAGGGCCAACACCTGAGGCACAAATTCCACCATTTTGCTTTGTGAATGCTCATGACAGTCACAATGAGACTTAAGATTCTTAAATCCAATGGCACGGACAGCTCTCAACCCTGACAAGCTTTAGGCAGACGTACAAAACCACCTTTCCTATCTGCTGTCCTCTCTTCAAACCAACCCTGTGCTTATTCAGTTAGTTGAAGTACAAGCTCTTTTCAATTGCAAATCAAGCTGGTACAGCTGTAGACGAGACAAACAGACTGCATTGAAAAAGCAACTCTTTCTGTAATAAAAATGGGAAAACAGCTTATAAGTAAAAAGATATACAGATAAATCACAAGGGCTCTGGCGATATGCAAATGAGATGGACCTCCCACAAGTTACTTTTTTGTCTTATGCAAACCATGCTGCTTAGATAAGCTCTGTGTGGAAGAAGCACAGGAAAGATTGGCCTGTGTGTCAATGGCCTTATTCTGCTAGAGGGTTATAAAGTATTCTTCTCAGAAAACACACTCAATTGACCCACCACTAATAATCCTGGAGGATTAATTAACATGGCTCCTTTCGTAGGTTGAAGACAACAGATGAATTCAAACATCTCTTTAAATGGTCCACTCAGAACAGGAGAGATGCACACTAGTCTTACCTTGCTCTCCAGTCAAACCTTGACATCTCACCCCTGAAGCTGCTTGCCTGAGTTAAATAGTGTGTTAAATGCAATGTTTACTATTAGAAACAACCTTAGTTTAAAATGTGTTTATAGCTTGTACTGCCTTGGTTCACATGACTGCAGAAAAGCAGGAAAAAAGCAGATTTGGTCAGGTTTGGTAATCAATTGCTTGGTTTGTATTTTTCCTAACTTTACACTTCACATTAAAGTGTCTGCTAGACAAATAAATGCAAATGTGTGTAAACTACATGCATTTTAGAAACTTAACCCTAACATCTCAGGCATTAACCTGTAACAAAGTATGTGCACTATATGCTTCTATAGTCACATTCTTGTAACTGTGTATTAAAGTTTGTTTTTACCTTACCTATATGAAGCATGTTGTCATCAAGTGCTTTAAGTTTTTTTTTTGCTGTTTTAGTCATTAGTACTCTCTTTGCCCTCTCTCTCTTTCTGTCTTCCTCTCGGACCACCCACTATGCTGTCTATCACTCTTCTCTCCAGCTGTGGCCTGCCCATAGCCCATTTGTGTTACTTTGTTTCTTTGTGGCTTGGGTCAGAAAAAAACCCAACCCCCTTCTTCTTCTCTACTTTTCCTGTTCTCTCTCTCTTACTCTCTCTTCCCAGTAACTCCAACAAAAGCTCAAGATGGCCTTTGTGCCTGATGCAGGTGTCCAGGGCCATGAAAGGACTCAAGCTCAGGCTGGGAGAGGGGTCCATTCACCCAAACACCCACCTGTAGGAGAAGCCTGACCCAGATGAGTCACTTTTATAGACTCAAAAATGCTTCCTGACTGTCAGTCGGTCACATTGCGGATGCTTGTGTGGGTGGAATGCATCTATTAAGCTGGCAGGGACGATTCGGAGGGGCTTCTGTTAAGTAGAGTGGCCAGAGTTAGAAGGTCACAGATGGTTAAACTTCATTCTTGGTTCTAACAGCTAGTCCTATCCAGGCAAATGACAAATCACCACATGATAAAAGCACATATCTGAGTCATTTTCTTTTTTGCTTTACCAGCCATGACAAGCAACATGACAGTTTGCTACTTGCATTGTTTTATTTCCCACAGCGCTGCACTGGGTAGCCCTATGAATTGGGAAACTGGGGAGAAAAAGTCCAAAATACTGCTTCACACAGCTCTACATTAAAAATCAAATATGTTCTGATTGGTTGTGTATTATTGAGCATTTTTATATTTCAATGTCAACAGACATTTTACGAACCTTGTGGCATCATGTCTGAATATACGTAAGGATATACTGATGCCTTTGGACAACAGTTCCCTCCTGTATTTGACTAGTGCAATTTATTAGAACATTTAAAGAACAAATTTTAAAAAACGAATAATAGTTTTACCATAAGTGGTTGTCTTCATAAAAGGTGCAATTGGTTGGTGTCGTGTTTCTAGGCGACAGGACCAACAGTTCAAGCTGTGCCTTCCCAGAGGATCTAGCTTTAAAGGCGAGATATTACTATTTCATGCTTTACTGAAATCAAACATCAAAGCTATCCTGCACTAAATCTGTAAAAATTTTCCATCAATAACATGCACAAAAACATGCACTGCTTTAAAGCAATGTAACAATGTAAAAAGCCCTATTTTTTTAGACAACAGTACTGATGTCTATGTGCATTTATTATTTTAGGTCATGGTTTAAACTACATTTGGCAATTTGTGCAGTTCTGCAGACCCTTTTTGTTTTGCTGTGCTACCTCACCTTACCATTACAAATGTTTACATTTCATTTACCTGATGCAATTACCCAAGGTGAGTTTATTTCCAGAGGGGATTTTCTTACTCAAGGTGTTTAATTATCAGAGACTGTGACTGGAGTCCCACATGTAAGGAAGGGGGCTGAGTCATAAAACCCTGCGTATTTGTGATCTAGACTGGTCTCAGCAGGGGCCGGGTAAAGGGGGAAGGGGTAACAACACTTTAATGAAAGGAGTCATGACACTTCAGTCTCAGCACTGCATGCTCACAACCCTCTTGACCCTTTTGCACACCAGCAAGTTTCTCTTTGGTCAAAATTCCATCTTTTGATTGTTTATATGATTGTTAAAATAAGTTTGTCTTCCTGTTGATTATATAACAACAATCAGCCCTGTATGCACCCAGCACTGCCCACTAATTGGAGTCATCTCAGCGCTGTGCCCTTATCAATATCCACGTCACTTGATGTTGTATATGTTTGTCAAAGCATAACAGATCGCCTCACAAACTAAAAGTTTTAAAAATAAAAATTAGTCTAATTACAGACTGTCAGATTGACTAATTACAGACTGTCAGATTGACCCTACGAATGATACCTGATGGGAGTACTTCCCCCTGAAAATTAGTGCTTTGAGGTGAGTCTGATTTATGCCATTATTTATTTAAATTTCATCTCTTAACATAAATATGGATTTTATGGATGCTTAGCTCATAAATCAGTCTTGATTCAGTCATCATAACCCAGCCTGCTCCCAGTCAGGAAACATCAACATGAATTAGCCGGTCTGTTCAGCCTCACCTTACAATTAGTTCTATCAAGAGTGAAAGCTTTAATCAATGGCTGGCTTGTCCTTCACTAAGGCCTATGACTACAGCTTATGAAGGCTACATGAAGGCACATAATGTTAGTTACATCACCATTTTTTAGATCCACCTTACCAGGTCTGCGCATTGTCCAAGTGGCATCTTATGATAACACAAAAATACACAGTGACAAAGGTGCAATGTGCTGCAAACAGAAGGCTGGTAGCAAACTCCTTTGGGTGTGACTGCAGTTTATGTGTGCGTGTCTAGCTGGCTCTGTTGTAGTAGTACCTGGGAGCCCCAAAGCAGTCTGTCTCATTGATTCAGTTGGGCTTAAATGTCACTCACAACAGAGTCTTGGCAACCCTAGAGACTGCCGCAAACTCAGAGCAACAAAGGGGGAGGAAAATGACATTGGTGTTCTTCAAAACAACCGCTCACTCTGCTGTGACAAAGACAGACAGGAGGAGTAGAGTCAATCTGAAAAGGATTTGGTTATTCTCACTTTTTTACATTTTAAGCTTATTTAAAAAATGTGCAATCCAATAGAAATCATTCAATTTACTAATTTGCTGTTAACATGCTTCTAAGGGTTGAGTAAAAATACACACGCTGTGAAATAAAGCTTTTTTGGTTAAACATTTGTATGGGTAACCCATTTTTTAATAAACAAACCTTTCTTCCAGGTGCTAATCAAAAATCTCTTCATTTCAATACAATCCCATGAGATTCAAAACAGTTTTTCAATACTCAAGTTTAATTATATCCTATATGCATTTTAACTAAAAGTATCCTCTCTCAGCTATAAAATGAAATACTGCTAATAAATTAATATATTTTACTGTAAAGTAACTGTACCGTTTTTTAACATTTTAATTCAAATTAAAATCTATTGTTGACAACTATCTTAGGGGTTTGCTAAAGTTCTCCATGAGTACCAAAATAATGCATGTATTGTCCAATGTCCTTTTTCTGGATTTATTATACTTTGCTACGTGATATTTAAATATTCTCAACCTAACACTTAAATGTTTCTGGTGGATAATAATGAATATACATATATTCATTAGTCTACTTAAAAGTAATTAAATGTAGTTGAGAAAGAGCATTACAGTTGACTTCCAATAGTCAGCAAGTATCAGCTTTTCACAAGAACCTGGACCCTTAAGCAATAGAACTCTATTGTGCACACTCATCCAAAAGAGGATCAACACAAACATGTTAAAGATGTTGAAAGGTTTGTAATGGCATGGGCAGACATCTTGTATTACAAACACAGGATTATGGGGCAGCCCATAATGTTACAAACAGTCTTCCCTAAAAATCTTATCACCAGGAGAATGAAAACACACCCATACACACTTTTAAGCTCCTCAATTTGATTAGGAAAATTAAAGGTTTCATGAAAACAAGAACAAACCCTTCCTGAGTTCCTAAAGCTGTCTTAAACGCAAAGTGTTGTATCTTAGATATGAATATACAATTTGACAGGAATACATTGATATACAAATATACTCAGTTAATAGGTAATTACCAGGAAACAAGCATGGGTAAAAATGCAGCGTCTGCAAAAACAGGAACTGCTTATAGATCAGTTTTCCTCTGTCTGTTTTTGCTTTCAGTATCCGTTATCCCTTCCACAAACACAAAAAGAAAAAAAATAACATCTACTCTCCTGTAATTATGTTCCCTCCTTCAATTCATTATTGATCCAACATAGTAGTGTGTTGCCGACACCAGTAAACATGCTCAGTTTGTAGTTCATAGGCCAGTCAATGTAATGCGATAGATATTACCTGTGAAACATTGGGTTGCAATTAAATTATTTATCTTAAATGTATTGATCCACCTTGATTCCTGTTGCTACAATTAATGAGTAAGTGGAAAGTTTTGATCATCTGGATCTGTAAGGTAAATCTACAGCATCAATCATAATATCTGTAGATGGAAGACAGAACTACACAAACAGAAGTATTTCATAAATTAGTATATTAAGAAACCTTAAACTATTACACAAAACATTCAGAAGACTTAATTAGGCCTAAATCTAAAATAATATTCAGTTAAAGTGTTCTATCAGTTTAACTGTTCTAACTGTTCTTCAACTAGTAGAGCTTGTAGCTAGTAGGCTTGTTATATATCAAAGTTGGTTTAACGGCATACTAAAATTTACAATATACAACCATTCAGGCATCACTGCCTTGAAATGGAAGAAGGGTGTGCAAATTACAGCTGCAGGTTGCCTTTACAACCTCACTGACTGCCGAGTAAATTATTCACCTCTGAAAACAAGTGTGTTTTTTCTACACATCATTTTTTTCCCCATGGTATAGGGTTATTCCACTATCACTCAAAATGATGAAAAAAAAAACATTCCGTTTGGTGTGACAAATAGTTTTTTGTGAATCAACAGTTCTCACAAATTCCTGTCTTTGTTTGAAGATCTGATTGTGACTCATTTCTAGAGATTGTTCACATTTGTCCAATTACCAGAAGTGCCTTAAAGCACAGTACACATAATTTTTTACATACCAGCTTTTTACAAGTTCTCCAGCAACCCCTTTATCCATTATTATACAGCTATCACTTCTAAAAAAAACTAAAATAAATAAAACTAAAATTTAAAACAAAATAAACAATTATGCTGTGCTAATGTTACTAATTATATTACAGCTGTTATTGTCATTTGTGCTATCAAATAAATTAATGCACTCCACTTAACTTAATGCAATTTAAAAAAAATATTAAAAATGTTGACATTTGCAGCAGCTAATTCAATTTCAATCTATATACATGTTAGTCTTAACACAATGTTATGACTAAGTTAACATCAAAATCTGTCAAAATGTTACAAAATTTTGCAAAATAAGGTTCAAAGTGAATTTTATGGAATGAAATCTTGAGGCTTACTTCTATATCCAATTCATATTACATACAACACAATACTGGTTTTGGGGAAGTTCAACAGTCAAACTGCAGTTATGAATGTGAGCGTGGGCAAACTGACTACCCATTTACACATTGTTATCATTTTTGTAACAAGTATTTAAAACCGTTAAAATAGTCTAATTTATTTGAAAATGGGCCTACCAGAGAGAGAAAAAAATCTTACCGCGTGCCTTTTACCCCCACGACGAACGCAAACATTTCTAGAGAGCGGATGAGTATCTTTACAAGGGGTGCGGTGAGAATTCTCAAAGTATTTACAACTGCTCAAAAACAAAAACTGCATTTGTCAACTGTCTTGAACTCCTCCACGCTGACAGATTTAACGTTATTATCTTCGGGAAATAAAATAGATGCTGAATGAATTGCCGTTTTAGTCATTCTGTAACTTTCAAGTAGTGTTTTCGTATGCAGGCACAACAAATTGTTTTGAGACGACCCCTAAACCGGTAGTCCTTTTAAAGTTACCGCTGAGCGTGCTGTCGGGTGTGATAGGCTGTTTAAAGAAAGAAGCTTCGTCTTGTGTTCAGATGAGCCTGTGGTGCTGCTGGAGAGTTCACTCACCGTTTGCTAGCTCCAGCCAAAACGGATCATGAACCTTTTCCTTTTTTGAATTTTATTTATTTCATCCCATCACAAGATACATCTTTTTTAAAACAAGATGTAAACTCACCGCCGAACATTATCATTCTTTCTTCAATTAGCCTGCACGCTTTAAAGAGCCGGGATGAACATCAGATGTCTGTTTTACTAATGGAAGTTAATGTGGCGAATGGTTTTAACTATGCCGATGTGATTTTGTTTATTTCACCCTTTACCTGTGGTTATGGATTACTGATTATGGGAATATCGGTAATTCCAAGGTTTTAAAAGGAATCGGCAGCGATCGAAGAGGGAATTCTGCACAGCAAAGCAAACTATAGGGGATTTAAATCGCTTTGCTCCGGGAAAAGAAGACAGCAAGAAAATTAATGTGGCTATTCTCTCCTTAATATTTAAACATTTTGGATTGCAGAATGAGCAAGGAAAGACCTAAGAGGAATATCATTCAGAAGAAATACGTAAGTATTAGTCGTTTGCAGGTGACCTTAAGTTTGTTAAATGTCTGCGCTTGTGTCGATGTAAATGCGTAAACTTTGATCGCAGATGGGTTCTGTTGTCTGTAGATTTTCAAAACATCACGTAGCTGCATTCTATTGCTTTAAAAATGCTTTAAAGTATTAAAGGATTTTCTATATAGTTGAACATACATCGATTTTCTTCCATTTTCGCTCGTATACTCCTTGACTGTTTGTTTTGTACGACCGATGTTAGTTTCTAAAACTCGATTAAATATTTTCCATCATAACGCTGGACGTATTTTGTGTGGGGTGTTGTTTGGTAAAGCTCTGTGTGTTTTAACAATATTGCGATCATAATATGTTTGTTTGCTCTTACGTGCTTTCGGTCTCAAAGACGCGAAGACAGGCTTTATCGCCCTTTCTTTTATTCCAGCATTTCGTTTGCCAAGCTAAACGCCGTGTAAAGCTGCAGAGATACAGGTCACAAACACAACTACTCAAACTACATTGCATCCTAGATTTGTTTATTGCTAATGTAACAAGTTATTGTTGAGGCGTACCGCAAGTGTGAGCAACTGGACTCTTTAATGTTTTGAAATCAACTGGACAGGCAAAGCATTTTTCCTGCCCTTGACGACTAAAAAAGGTCTGCATTACAAGCCCACCTCACAGTATTGACAGTCTTTAGTTGAGTCCCCGTGCGAAGGAAAGCACTTTGCGGCAGCAATATGGGTATGTCTTTGCCCGAATTTAACAGTTTAACAGTTTATCTTTCCAGCTTTGTCTACCTTCTGTAGGATCTGAGCGTTTAGTGACCACATAAAAACAGCGTATTTTAACGACTCGGAATATTGAATGACAAATTAGATTAAACGCATCGGTTGTCGTTTTAAAAGGGGAATATATCCAGTCGCATTGCAGAGGTTCGCCAGAGAAATAAAGCGACCATTTTACCATCTCGGGTACGATGGGTCACTGAACCGGCGAACTTGTAATATAGCGGAGCTGGGGGACTACCCATCTTCAACTTTTCTGGCTGGCGATTTACTCTCCTCAGGAGTGGAATTAAGCAAGGCTAACATAACAAACGCCCGAGTTTCCTCAGAGACGAGAAAAAAGTCTGGTATCAGTTAACCCCTAAAGAACTGCCTGACTCCTAACTCGACTTTGCCAGGGTCTTTACCTGTACTTGATGTGACGTTTTTGGCGTAGTGTGCAATACTGTTGTTATTTATTTCACAGCTCATGGTCTTGGTTTTGTTCTTAAATTAAGCCAACACCAAGAAATAATTTCCCGCCGCTGGCAAGTGAAAGGGTTAGCTCGTGCAGCCAATCTTGTCTGCCGCGTGAAGCAGGCTTGTCACGTGTCCCGTATTTAACTTTTTCCAAATGACACATTTAAGCGGAATTGCTACTTAGGAATACCCGCGTGTCGCATCAAATGTACGTTTCTTTTTTGTCTTGTTTTAGGACGTCCGCAACAGGTTAACATGAGTGAAATAAACCTTGCGAAGGCATAGTCTATAATGACGCAATACGGGGGTAGTTTCCACTTGCGTTATCTGCAGTGCTTCGGCTCCGTGACATCTCGTTTTCCATACAAGTCTTGGAAATTGTCAGCTTTTCTGTGCATTTGCTCTTCATTAATTACATTGCAACGTCTTAGTAGCAGAAGCTCACAAAGGTGTGAAACAATTACTTGTGACTTTGTCATAGCTATTGTCATCTCTTTTTCATCATTTAACAAAGAACACCGGGACATATTAAAGCAATTTTTCTTTAACATTTCTATAGCGAATAACAATGTCTAGTTATACTTTGATTTAAACATTTCATTGGTATGAAATTCTCTCTCAAATAGTATTACGTTTATCAATATATTATCAAAAATATAAAATTTTTAAAAATTCTTATTCCATAATCCTTAACAGCAGGTAAAGTCGTAAGAAATTCAAGATGGTCAAGACATAAGGCAACCTTGTATATATGCTATGATTTTTTTTTTGTAATAAAATGCTTGCGAATGTTAAAATTTGGTCTGTGTATGGTCACGTCCTGCTTCGCCTTGTCATGACCACACATCAGTATGCTCATAGTGTGAGAGTCATGAGCTTTCGTTTGAGGTGTATGAAGTGGACCTTAACTGTTCTAAACATAGCTGTTCATGTCGCATCTGGCAGTGGGGGCAGGTGTGGTAAAATCTGGTCAGGCAAACAACAAAAACAACCTGAAGGATCTGTCTCCTGGGCCTACACAACTTTTGGACCCTTGGATTCAGCCTCCCATTAATTAGCGTAAGGCAATTATACATGCTTGGCTTAACCATATCCCCTGGAACATGAGTGCAAGGGGATATTCATTTGCCTTTGTTTTTTTTTCTGTCTGTGTGTCTCTCGCTCACTCTCTCAATTCTCCTCCACATGTGCTGTGAATATTATTAAAGTTTATTTGGTTGAAAACGAGAGGGGGAAAAAATATGATAATAGATGTTAATAAGAGCAAACAAGGAAATGCAATTAGACCATCCCTGATTGTCAGACATCTGTGTGAAAAGCAGAAGTAGTCACTTCTGTCGGACAAACTCCTTTAATAGCTTCTCTCAATGACACCGTCCTGACACTCTGAATCAACTTCTCTGTGTAATTATTTTTGAGGGCTGTTTTTAATGCGAAGAGTTATGCCAGTTTTGAATTTGAACTTCGGCTAATGAATGCAGTCAGAGCTCTCATTTGTGTTCTTGTTCTGTTGAAATGAACATGGTACAGGGGGAGGGGTTGTGTCTATTCTACTCCTTTAGTTCCTCCTATCTCTCTCGCTCTCTCTCTCCTAGTTTTTCCTGTTTCTCTCTCTCTCTCTCTCTCTCGCTTTCTCTGCGCGGGCCCAGCTGGGGTCGGGCCCTGATTCATAGACGTGTGGTGGGATAGGCACAGCTGCTGTAGGGGCCTTTACAAATGTAAAGAAGCTGTCAGTGTTTGTTTCATCAGGCGTACAACTGATGAGGACCAAGTTGAAAACTCCACAGCAGTGTGTGGCGCACAAAAAAACCTGGAAACAAAAATAGAGAGCAGGGCCAAGGCTCACTGAGCCCTCCCTGTGACCCCTTCCCTCGCTCAGAGTCCCCCAGCTTTACTATGTAAATGTGGTCACCTCGTCCATTTGTGAGGAGAAATCTGCAAGTATGTGTGAGATGCATGTTTGTGTTTCAGGGCCTGCCGTTAACGCTTCATTTAACCCTGTGTTTTTTCATAATGTTCTTTTATATTTAAGCATGTTACAGAATTCATGGATCAGACCTCAGGATGCCAGCTGTTGTTAAAGGCCTGATTTAATTTTGTGAGTTAGGGGTTGTTCGAGATAAGATCCCCAAGACTGACTTTCAGATACAGCATGAAAAACATGGACGAGTTAGGTCGATTCTGCAGGTGGCAACATCACAGAAATTAATTGGAAATGTTGTCTTCTAATAGATTAAATTACTGCTACCATGTTATAAGATAGAGGTCCAAAACAAACAAAGAATACAGGTTAAATTGCCCCAGCAAAGCCACAATCAAACTGCATGTTAGCTACAAATAAATAGTTTTTGGTTAGTTTTTTATTTCTGGAGAATATTTTTATGCTTTATTAAAAAATATAATTTCTTCAGCATGTTTTATACTGCTTTTATTTTGAAATGTAAATGCAATTCTCTGCCATATTTCTTCAGAATTGAATGTTATTTCAACAACGGCTTCGTACAGACTCTGAATGCAAAATGCCAAATCACTTGGACAGCAAGAAGCTGGCAGGAGCAGCACTTTATTCATTTTATAGTCTCATTTTGTCTTATATGAGGAATGAAGCAGCAATCTGCTTCAAATCACTTGTTGTAGTCTCTGGTCAAGAGACAAAGCACCAACTCACAACATCATTATGTGAATTTGACCTGGCACAGTAATGGATGAGCGTGCCACTTCTGTTGTTCTCCTTTATGACTGTTACATCACAGGCTTGGCACATTATGCAATGTGACCTTCTGCTTATTGACCTTTGCTATCACAAGTGATTCGGTATGCTCAAGCATCAGGGTCTATGTGTAACAACTTTTACAGGACCAACTGCAACACAAAAAACGTGTACAGGTGGTTACGTATGGGGATGCACTTACATAATGCAAGAAATTTGGTTCGCTGAAATAATACCATGCAGCAATGCTTTGATAAGTGTTATGACTTAAGTGTTGTACTCATTAGGAATGTTCTCCCTGCCTGCCTCCATTCTTCTGCCCTGTACTTTGTATTATGATGATATAAGAGGACAGAATATCAGATGGAGTGTACATGTGATGATCTGGTAGGCATGAACTTTTGGGCTTTGACTTGAAACTACTAGAATGGCTGTATCATTAGGCCAATGTTTTTGTCAGAATTGGAGTTTTGAGTATAAGTACATCTCAAAAAATTTGAGTATCATGAAAAAAGTCAACATTTTTTGTAACTCCATTCAGAAAGTGAAACCCATATATTATATAGATTCATTACACATAGAGTAAAATATTTTAAGTCTTTATTTTCTTGAAATTGTGATGATTATGGCTTGCAGATACGGAAAATGAGATACTTGAGATACTGTGTGTTTTGGCTCTTGTGAAGCTCCCCCAAATTCTTAAATGGATTTTGCCTGACAATCCTCTCAAGGCTGTAAATATCCCTTTTGCTGGTGCACCTTTTCCTACCACACTTTTTCCTTCCAATCAACTTTTGTGGCTTACCCTTCTTGTGGAGGGTGTCAATGACTGTCATCTGGACAACTGTTAAGTCAGCAGTCTTCCCCATGATTGTGTAGCCTACTGACCCAGACTGAGAGACCATTTTAAAGCTCAGGAAACCTTTGCAGGTGTTTTGAGGTCCTTCGCTGATTAGGGTGTGACACTATGACTTTCCAATATTTAAGTTTTTCACAATATTCTAATTTTCTGAGACACAGAATTTTGAGTTTTTCTTATCTGTAAGCCAAAATCATCTGGTCTTGTTCTCAAGACCACACAAATGTGCATTGGTTTGGTACTTATTATTTTTGTTGGGTCTCAAAGCCTGTTAAATTGGTCTACATTTAGATCTCATCTTAGGATCTCAGACAAGATTGCAGTCAGTTTTCACCCTAGTAAAGATGAAAATGACCACTTACCTGCAAAAACTCTGCAATGTTAAAGGCAAGAAATGAATCATTTAATTCTTGTGACGTTATTTAAATGAACAGTCTGGTTAATGGACTTGGGGTCATTGTCTGGGTGTCCACATCCAGGCAAAGACCCAAAGCCTAACTGGTAAAGTCTTGGGTGGACATTAGGGTCCAGGTCCTGGCTCTAACACTCAGCAAAACTAGATTTTTCTGTAGTGTGGATGATAGGTCATTTCATCTGCACCACATCGTTGGAAAGCCAAATCAACTGTTTGGTTAAGATTGTGCTTTGGATGGCTGATTTCTGTCATGGATAGAGGTGAAGTGAACCAAAAATATTTTCATTCAAGGACTATATAAACTTAGATACCACCTTCTGCAACATGAATTTCTAGTAGGTACTTACAGGAACTGTATTTCTTAGACTACTGTAGCCTAATAAGTAGTTTAAATTGTGTGTTCTTGAGGTTGTGTTCTTCAGTATTTGGCTTTTCCCATCCTAGTACCTGGTTAATGCCAGAATTGGTACAGCAGATATGTAAAATAATTTGTTCCTCTCTTATTTGTATTTCTAGACATG
Organism: Botia almorhae; assembly: GCA_036877575.1. Lineage (NCBI taxonomy): Eukaryota > Metazoa > Chordata > Actinopteri > Cypriniformes > Botiidae > Botia > Botia almorhae. Next base: position 22,282 of record JAZGTJ010003014.1, read on the forward strand.
CATTCTCAGTTCCTTTTGTGTTTTAGTCTTGTTGCACTTGGCTCAAGGCAGAGTAACCTCACTGATTTTGTCGTAAATGCTGACTTGTGGCCAAGATGTGGCAGCAACAGGCATTACTTTTGGCAGCCTACTTCCCTTTCACAACTGTGTTTCTGTCTGTGACGCTGAGACTGTTCTGTTTTTTGGAGGTGCTTGTGTCTTTTCCTCAGTCTGTTTGTATGATTCATTGTGCCACAAGTCTTAAATTGCAGTATGTTTTCTGAGATGCTAAGAACACAAGCTCTGTTCCAAATCTAGTGAGCAGCTTTATGGTCTACTGCCTGCATAGGCAACCGTCGTCAATGGCATTATCCTAATTGATTTAGAATGCTCTACATGGGTAGCAACCTCGTGCCTTGTGTGAGTTTATTTGATGTCATTACATCTTGGATTTTTTTTACTGCATTCTAATGCAGTGCAATCTGGATCTGGGATTGCCCTTTCTTAAAAGGATGCACATGCAGCTACCCTAGACACCTTGTTTAGGACAAATTCTTAAGGACCTACATAGTTAAGATACCTACCTTTTGGAACAGCTTTTGTCTGGGGAATCTGAAAATGCTAAATTTGTAACACCTCACAAGATTTTGAAATAGAGCAGTGTTGGTCCTGGAGTACTTGCAATACTTGCACATTTTCGTTCTGTTCCTTTTAAGCACAGGCAATTGGGTGATAGTCTCTACTAATGAACTGATAAATCAAATCAGGTGGGTTATATTGGGGAGACATCCCTAAATGTGTAGTGATGGGAATACTCCAGCACCAGGATTGGGAAACACTGGAACAGAGCTATGATCAGATGTACAGCTTTCCTGTAGCTCAGTGGTTAGAGGTCAAGGGTTCGATGTATAGTATAATGCAATGTAAGTCGCTTTGGATAAAAGCGTCTGCCAAATGCATAAATGTAAATGTGTAGGTTCGAATCAACTGTACATTGTGAAAGCAGCCATACTGAAAACATTTACTGTAATGAGGAAGTGGCTTATACCGTAATCGTTTCAGGCTTTTAAAAATCAGCCTCTGTGGTTTTTGTGCAAGTGTGAGAGAGCGAGCAAGAGTGTTTTTAGATGGAAGACCTCCTCTTTAGAGCGAAGTAATGGAAGTGTGGGGCACTAAACCTCCTGTGAGAAGATTTGTAATTCAGTGCTGCATCTCTCATTAGCAGGCGAGATGCGTGCCGCTGGGAGCCATGCGGCTGCTTTTGTGCGAGTTCAGCTGACTGAGCAGAGCCCAGTGGGGCCTCTTATAGGCCTGACGCTGGGGTTATTTGTTTTGTCTAGTTCTGAGGGCCATGGCGTAACATGCACTCTTGTAGTGTTTGACCTGTCATGACAGAAGTGTTGTTTATTACTGCATGCTGCTTTATTTTTTGATCATGAAGAGATGTCCCATTAGGTATATGCCAGTCAACATTATCATGGACTTTAATTAGCAATTCATGTGCTTGTCTGATGTATGAAGCTATATAGGGAAGTTTTGAATTAAGGAATGACTTTCAATGGTCCATATAACTGGGTTGTGGAAAAAAAATAATTATGTTCCAAGTAATTACATTACAAATTTAAGCTTCCTTTGAACACGCATGGTGGTAATTTCATTAAAACAGGTAATCATAAATTTCCAGTTTTAATTTCATGAAGCATGTATAGTTTTTTTAATGTTTTTTAAGCACAAGTTAACCTCATAATTGAAGGACTCTGATTTTTGTTTAACAGTATTCGGCACTGAAACACAACCCTGCTTGTTGATCAAATGATCAATTTTTTTTTTTTAACCGCCAAAACCCTTTGACAGTCAAGGACAAATTTGACAGGATCCACATAATATCATTAAATCCAGTTCCAGATCGTGTTTCAGCCATGTTGAGTAATGGTGCTGTTAGCATTGTAAAGTGATCTGAATTTAAATCATTCTTTACACAGCAATAAGCTTATCAGAGCCATCAGCCACGGTCCTCTTGGCATGCAGCCCCGTAAACAACATTAACGAGCAACTTGGCCGATTCTCACATTTACTGTCAGGTTGGAAACGAGTGATTCTAAATGAACTGTTTAATGTTAATTCAAAGCAGAAGTTCCAAATTAATTAGCATAGAGCAAACAGTCACCTCAAAAGTAAATATAAATTAAAGTATGATTTACCGTTACCATAGTGACTTTAGGAAAGAAAGAACATCAGAACACACATGCACTATGCTGTCACAGGGGCCTAGTCACTATGTTTCCATAGTAACCACCCCAGTGTCAGAACACGACGTCTCTTTGCCTTTTTTTGAATCGCCACTTGAGTGTCTGAAAGTAGCCGTGCTCGGCGGATGCTGAGAGCTTATAATGAGATCTGGCTGCTCCGCGGAGACAGAACAAGCTTCTTAACTGCTCACTCATGAACCAGATATTCTCAACAAATCCATAAGTGCTTTTTTAGCAAAACACGGATGAAGTGACAAGCTCGTAAATCAGGCTTTTAAAGAACGATGGGTGTGCCAAATCTTGTGCAATTGGCTGAACCTAGGTTTCCACCCTCATGGTGGACGTTCAGTTTAATACAGCCCATTCGCACAAATGCCCGTTAGCGTGCTTGCAGTCTTTCAACAGAGTTGGTGTGCATAATGTCATTTTGTTTTTATGCAGGTACTTAACAGAAAGGCTGTGCTAATATTGATCCTGCTTGCTGATAAGTGATGTCGTAGCCCAGACTGGTAGTTTAATGGCATCGTCTGTTAGCTGTCTGTCTGCAGACACTCTGTTAGCTGAAAGCGCCTTTGCTCTCTGCTGCTCTCTTGGCCTCTGAGAGCAGTACTTGAATCAGTGCTGCAGGGTTTCATCGGATGCGTCCGTTAGGCAGACTGTGATTGGATTTTCACGCACTTGCACTGGTCTTTGTAACTTTGCATTTGATTGATGTAGCACTTCGGTAGCTACCTGGCAGTTAGGGTGTGAATTACTGTGTGAAAATGAAAGCAAAGTATATCAACTAAACCATTTTATTCAACAAATAACATAGGGAATGTTTTAAGTGGTTTGAAATAACATTTCATTCTACCCACAAAAGGTTTGTCAGAGTGTGTATTTTATCCTGGCACCCAATGAAATTATGAACATAAGCAATGGTCATGTGAGGATAATGGTTGGCTGCACAAGCACTTTCTGTTATTACTTTGTTTACATAATACCAAAAGTTGACATTGGTGAACTGTAAAATAAGATGCACTTCAACAGACTGCATACTTAGAAGTTAACTATAAAAGTTCCTTTAATAACAAAGTCAACCCCTTAAAAGTCATTGTGTAATTCACACACTGCTGTGAGTGAGAGACGGACTGGCAGGAGCCGAGGCGAAGTTGGCTCGCAGATGCGCTGACAGATTTATGAGCAAACGCATATTATTGAATGTCACTCCTGACACAGTAATTGCAGTAATATTGAGTGACGGTGCTGTGTTTTCAGTAAGTGTGTTTAAATGTACACATGCACAAGGTAGAATTTACAGATTTAGTCAGCCTTTTATTTAAAATCCTGTAATTTAGCTGGAACGAATGGTGTCACATTTTCTAGCAAATATTTCGCAGAAGCATCAAATTAGTCATAGTTTCATATTTAGTGTCTTACAAGTAACAGAGATTCTTCCAGTGGAAAGTCTCTGTGACAGGCAAGCATGAGGAGAAAAGGAACAATTTTCGTTTTTGTGCCTTGTTCATGCACAGATGAGGGAAATCAACCTGTTTTTTGGCCTTAAACATTTTAAGTGAGCAGCAATTTGTATTTCAATTCTATATTAAATGACAAATACCTTTTTATTCATTTGCATTTCCACACTTTTTGTTCATTTTAAGGCTAAAGACTGGGGCACACAGTCGATTGTCAGTTGTCAGGCAATATTGGGTGCTTTTGTTGCTCTTGTTCTTGTCTTTTTCTTGCATTTTTGCTGCCCTTTCCAGCGCCTCCCTGCTGACAGGCTGGAACAGTCATCTGTGAGGAAGTAAGAGCAATCCATGAGGTGAAAATCATTTCTTAACTGCCGCAATTTGGACAGTGACCCGCTTGTGAGAATGACTTTAGTTTGGTCTGTAAAAAGGCCTCAGTGAGCTTCTAACACCTGGCTATCTGTCTGAGGCCCTCATGGCCTATTCTGACTGAAAAAAGCAGATTTTGAAGGGAGGTAACATTAAATAAGAGACTTTTATTATAATCTGTTTTAATTTTCACTTTGCAGTGTGATAATGGCTAATGTGAAGAATATAGCCCTAGTTGTTTTCATTAATTTCACTTCTCTTAAAGGAAGATTTTTACCCAAAATGAGACAGGCAAGCCACAGGATTGAGGAGAAGGAGTGTTTGTTCACGTGCTGCTCAATTTCTATTTCAGCACAGTGAAGAGGCAGCAGGTCTTGCGCAGTGCTTGTCTGTGGTCAGCTGGCCACCGTGCTCCTGTCAACTGTCACTTTCTGCTGTGGTTGCATCCTTCATCACCACAGTAAATGGTACTCTTATCTTGCTGTCAGTTTGTCTTTCCCCCTGCCTGTCTTCTGAGCCTTTTAACCCCTCGAACCTCGAACTGTCACCTCCCCTCAATCTCAAGACCTGCCTTTGAGAACACAAATGTACGCTGAACTATCTAATTTGATCTTATTATGCTATAACAGACTGTGTTGAACTGGCCAACCGTCCAATGTGCAATTTTAGAGGGGTTAATAAAGAATTTAGATATAATAGGCTGTGCTTTATGTTGTGTTTTATGTTTTTCATGGTTAAGGGGAGGTTTTAGGCATAAAGTCCTTAACTGTGAAATCTTGCATAGTTTCAAGTGGTGTGTTGAAAGACATTAAAGTTCAGTAAAAAAAACCCGCTTTTTGTGCTATGTAAATCTTTTGTAACAGACATGGTGATTGACAGCATTTTGTATGTTTACATTTCTGCAGCATTATATTGGGTAGCCCCACATAAAGTAAATCCTGGTTTAAAATTCTGGTTCAAAACCTTGCTCCGCGTAACTGTATATTAAACATCAATTTTGTTGTAATTGGCTGTGTGGCTCTGATTGTATGGCATTGTATATCGTTAAAAACTTGATCACTGTGCATGGTTCCAACACTTTAGTAATGATTTATGACAGCTTTATTACAACTGATTTGTGCTGTTTTTGAATAACTGTTTATGGCTTGGATTATAGAGCAGAACTATCCATTTCATAAATATATATATTATATATTATATACCACAGAGGGTATTTTTGGAATTTAAAAAAAAACAGCCAGTCTGTGGCTATCTCTTTTTCTATTGTTCGCATATATTTTTTACTATCCTTAAAATAAAGGTGGTCAGCTAATAGCAGGCAAGCTAATGGCTGGTGGTTTGTCAACCACAGACCAGTGCTGTTAAAATCCCGTGGACTCCCAGAGGAGCAGCCCGTCCAATCCCGCTATCGGTTTTCAGCCCTAACTCTTTTTGGCTCTGTATTATCCTGCCAAATTGTCCTCTTCCTCCAGCTAATGCACTGTAATATGATGTAACATAATAACGTTGTCTCTGCGAGACTGGTCAGCTTTCCGTGCCTGTTTTTGGGGGTTTGAGTGTGTTGATTACATGGCAAATGCAGTTTGCTCATGTGTGCAGCGTCTTTTGTCACAAGCTGTCCTCTTGATGTTGTGTAACGTGTGCAGTTTTAGCTGTCAACCCCTTCTCTTGGGGGAAAGACTGTAAATCATCTGGGTGCTGTGGAGACACAATGGTCACAATGACTCAATCTTTCATGCTTGACAAAGTGCCTGAAAAGAGCAAATCGAGTTTGTGCTGAGCATTTGTGTTATCAGAGTTCCTGGAATAACATTGGGTTAGGAACCCTGTAACTGGTTAGCCTTTTGAAAGCATTTACCATGCAAGAAAAAAGCCATTTTAGATAGACGCACTTGCTTTGCATGCACCAAAGTCTAGGGTTAGAGGTCTTAACAAACCACTAACAGGGAGTATAAACAATAGTAACAGAGATGATTTCCTTAGCAAATGCTGCGAATTGTTACTTGAGCCCAGCTGAAATCTTTTGAACATTTACCTCAGATGAGATGTTAAGAGTCAGTCTGAGGGATTCTCTGCTCTGTATTTATAAATAATTGCAGTTCGCTTGGCAGTAGACCAGATCAATAATGTCAGGATGACATAGTGAAAGTCTTAACTTGAAGAAAGGTTATAAGGTCTTTTCCTTCAGTGTATTTTTCCTAATGGCTAAACTGAGGCCTGCAGCAAGAGAAGATCGTGTGTGGAAGTTTCAAGGTTTCATTTGTCTGACTCTTCTGGGAGATCACTGGCACACTTTCAGGGCCTTCAATTTATTTATTGATGTTCGCTTATAAAGGAACAATCTGACAAATTGCTTTAATTCATGGGATTTCCTCCTGATTTTTTTTAACAAGTTGCAGCAAGTACACATGCACATACATGAATGAGCATACGTGAACATCTTTGTCATTACAATGTTCATTTTCAATGTTTGTGTTGTCAGTGGTTTTCAATTAAAAGTTTAAATGGTGGTTTTAAGGATGCTATCACAAGTGGCATTTGTAGTTGCAGGTGGTTTGGCTTTAACTGTCATCCAGTTAGCACTGTAAATCTTCACCTGTCTGTCCTGATGGAAATTACCTTGGTTAATATCCTGGACATTAACTGCTATCACTTTGCAGGCGTCATGGGTATTGACAAGGAATCTATTCCCTAGACAGATCATATTCTTGGATTGGAGAGTACCTAAAAGTTGCTAGCCGTTAGTGTGAAATTCGATTTCGTTATGTGCCTTCAAAATAATTGGATAAATTACAGACTTCTGTGGTTGCACAGACAGAAGAACGAACAAATTTCAGAGGATTCCTGTTTTGTATTTAATTCCCTTGATTAGAAAACCCAAATTGGTGTTCCTGGCGTGCATAAATGTCTGTGTACATATTATGGGACTGTAAATTTGTGCTCCAGTCTAAAAATATCTGAAATTACTGAGAGCAGCACTGGTGCACAAGCTTTGCCATAAAGAACTTCCTTAAGAAAAAACGTGCAGAAAGGGAGTGTGTGTGTGTGTGTGTGTGTGTGTCAAGTGCAAGAATCTACGTTATAAAGGCATAAGTTGCCTACAGATACACACAAACTGATAGCTGTGTAGTCTGCCTGTTTTTTAAAAGGCTTTAAGATGGCCTCTGAAGGCTGTTTTCCTGTCAGACTACTGTTAACTGCTGTCCCCTGCTTACTGTGTGTGTGTGTGTGTGTGTGTGTGTGTGTGTGTGGAGGGGGGGCTGTCTTTGTTGCTGCTCACCACGAAAAAGAGAAATAGAGGAAGGAGAATACAGAGCCTGAAGCGTTAACAGCTGTGATGACAGGCCCATCACTCTACCCAAACCCACACTTCTGCAGAATGATACATCGGCTCGCGTCCAGCATCACAGAAGTAGTATTTTTTTCTCTCTTTTTGCTTCATATGTGTGTATAGTAGGGTATTCACAATACCAAAAATGTCAGAAGTTGATACCAGTAGTCAATACTCAATACTATATAGCAATAATCAAACTAATATACTATTAACACAGTTCTTTATTTAATGATATTTGCCAAACATCAGATCTGATCTGTTTTCATTTGTACCTGTTTGAGAAGAACTGCATGTAACCAAATACACAGCCACATTTTACCACAGGGACAAAGCTGGTACCAAACAGACTTGTCACTGTATAATGACTGGTAGCTTTTCTTTGTACTAATTTATTGAACAGTAGCACTAGACATTCCTAGTGCATCTAAATATTTACAAGCTCTTTTTATTCAGTATTTTTGAGAGTCATAAGAGCAATTCAGGGCTTGTTCAGTCGTTAAAAGAAACCGCATGTTTTTCCTCCTGCATAAACTACCCTGACCTTCCATTGCCTCTGCTGCTACAATAGCCAGAGGCCCAGGAGGGTGTGCAAGCATATGTGTGTTTTTGTGCAAGCTTGTGTGCATCTGAGGCATTTATTTATTAGTCCCTCAGGCTCATATTTAGTGGATTCTTGTTGCCACTCACAGCTGATGACCTTGTGAGTAAACTGAAAGCTCAGAGAGGTTAAGAGAAAGACACTCTGTCTTCCCCGCATGCTCGACCTGTGCAGAGAAAGAGTTAACTACTCACACAGCAGAGAGCAAGAGAGCATGCGAGTGAGCAAATGAGTGGCTGTGAAAGAGAGCAGCATGCTGCTGTTGTTGGGGAGTGGGAGGGGGAGAGGTGGGCGGAGCTATGAAGCTGCCTGGCCAAGTCTGCGGTTGCTTGCCATCTTTCAATGGCCCCTGATTGGCTGGCACTACGGTAGGAGAACAAAAAGTGCTTTTGATGGGTATGCAGCACACCCCTGAGTTTAACAGGGCTCTGAGGGGGCATTGTCCTGCCTTTAACCGGCTGTTAAGAGAATGGCCGTGGCACTGCCATGGTACTTACGCTCTCAGAAACATACACAAGCTATGCTACCAATACCAACATACTACTTCTACAGTATGTAAGACCTATGCTGTGAAAATCATTCACATTTGTGACACATCAAAACTATTGTTCTATTCTCAAATAAAAATGGGAAAACAATGGTTTTCGGTCTTTGTACAGGTGCCACAATCCAAAAACACAATATTTGGCCCTAAGGCCTTGTATTTTATTTTTTATTTTTACTGCAACCTCCCTATAAGCATGTACTGTTCCTTATTTTACAAATATTGAGAGATTGCTTAAAGCTCTGCCATTTTCAGCATCTTCATTTCATTGAGATGAATAAAAAAAACGTTCCTGCCAATTCTCATATTTTAATATGTCTGCATGTTGGTCTTACTGTTAGCGACTTCAAAAAATTTTTGCCGTGACTTTTTTGGACGGCAACACTTCCCGTGCCAAGCCATCTGTCATTTTTGAAAATTTCTTTAAACAGCTCATTCAGTTAGTTTGTCTCCATTTAGAATGCTTGTCTTCACACAATGCTAATAGGCGCTATAAAAGTACCCAAATCAAAGGTCTGTTTGTAGATTAAGTGTAGCATGACGCTTTAAATAGGCAGTGAGCTTTATGACAATTTACTTCCTGGATCGTTACAATAATGATCCAGACCTATTGCTCTTATTGCTACTGTATTTGGTAAATGAATATCTGCACTAGTTATGGGATTGTTTTATGCCCGCCTGTCTTTGATCTGCCATGTTTTTTCACTGAAAGCCATTTTTTCTTTCATGCTATAGGTGTGTTCAAACATGCATTTTTTTTTTTTTAGAATTTAGTTCTAATAAGATTTGGAATGTAAACAATTTATTTGGAATTGTAATATGTAAACAATAATATGTAAACAAATCATTTAAACAAATGATTTTTAATTCACATTGGCTCCAGTTCCTTTTTTGGCCTGTTTTGTCGAGCTGTTTTCAGACATGTCTTGTTTAAATCCTTCTAAACACTGTTGCTCTGAAAATCAAAGTCATTTTATTTGTCTGTGTCATTACCATACGCTACTGTAAAAAGAGAATTCACAGGCTGGACATCCCCTCCCTCTGTTTTGCTATGATTTTCTGTATTTGTCACTATTTCCTCTCAGTGAAAGTGTTTGAGTCACCTGCACTTAAATGAACACTTTGCTTAACCTGGATATTTAAATTCAGATTCAAACACCTGTACATGTGCCTGTAACAGCGATTGCCTGCATTATGGGAGAAATGTTGGCACTTCCTGTGGTAAACCTGCCACACTTTCTAATGGTTCTATTGAAATGTTATTGTGTTGTCACCTCATTGTTAGAACTGAAACTCATGTAGAATGTTGTGAACCTGAGCTAGTGGATGGTCCCATGTTAATCAAGTCACCTAAGAAATGCAGTCCATAGGGCTTTAGAAAAAAAGGGAAGGGGGATTGTGAAAGGAACTTTTTAATCATCTTTGTTACGGTTGACTTGACTAAAATTAGTCTGTGGTTTCCATATAAATTTGTACAGCCCCTCAGGTTGTGAGTCTATGTGAATTGTAGAGGAGCCATGTTTAAGGTTAGCCTGCAATGCTAGGGAAATGGTTCCCCCTCAGTGTTTCTCTGGGCTGTGACATTTGAGAGGAAGTCAAATGTGACTTCTGCTCCAAAATCAGTTTCACGTTGACTTGATGTATAAGGCCCATAAATGCACACAGGGTCACAAGTGATGCATTGAAGGAAACATTCTTCTGTCAAGCTGACTCAAAGGAGCATGAGTTACCATTTTGATTTTGCTGACCAAAGCAAAACAAGTCTACACAAATTTACCAACATTTCAAAGATGTTCGATGTTCAAAATAAATTAAAATTTTGAGTCATGTTTTAAGGTTTCTAGCAATGTATTAAAATGAAGTGCCAGCATGCAGCAGTAAGTAGCATGCAATTTTAGCATTAAATTTCACAGCACCATGCCCGTCAAGTCGCACAGCTTGCTAGATATTTCGTAGCATTTTATGCTTTGGCACAGTTTTTGCCCACTGTTTACTGTGGAGCATTGAGAGCAGTTTGTGGAAGTTTCGGAACCTCTTATGAAAGCTTTCATTGCTGCACTAACGCCCACGGAGTATTAGCTGATTAAAAAGTACAGTTACACATGTTTAGATGGAAGCGAGTAGGAGTAAACATGATGAAAGACTTATGCATGCAGCTGAATCGCGGAATCTAATCAGCGTGGCTTCCTGGAGTTTCATTGATTTCTTAGAGGTCTACGTTGGGGAGAAATATATAAATGGATCGCTGGGTGCGTAATGCGGTTTCCAACTGAGGGTGGGTAAACTTTTGGGTTTAAATGCCAATGCCTTTTAACCTTCTCATTTGAGTTATTATATTTGAAATGGAATATCCCATTTAGGCAATTCACATTTTTCTATATTAAACAGCAGTTTTCCCTGCTATTGTCTTATGTATTCCAGCCCAGGCTAATCAGAGGTGATGTTATCATGCTTTGTCCAGTGCAACTGCTCTACAGGATGTAGATTATCTTCCCCTTGCTGCCATAAACACCATTCTTTTTTTCCCACAATCCCTCTCATACCTTGGCCAGCTCTCCCAGTCATGGTTCAGAGGTTCAACCAGCGGCGATGCCACATCCGTCCACCCCCTCCCCCCCCACACACACACATCCCCATCATTCTTTTCTTTCCACGTCCTTGTAGAATGAGAGCGTTTGTGTTGAGTTTCTTCCTCAATCACGTGTGGGAGACTTGGTTCTTACAATGGGAACACTGTAGGCTTGGTTCCCAGCAGAGAAGTCAGTAGTTCCTGCTGCTGGAGGAGGGAGAGATCTGGGTGGGAAGGCTGGCTGATATGTGTGATCCGTTCCCTCCCTGGCTCAGCCTGGTGAATAGTGCAGTGTTTGTGGCGAGAAAGCCGGGCTGTCTCGCCGTTCCAGAACTCTGTGTTGCGTTTCAGTGCACAAAGGTGACAACAGACCTATTCTCTACTAGTGTAAGACTGCAACTTCTCATGTCTGCTTCCTGAAAATTGAGCCATAAGTCACGTGTTGTGACTTGTGGATAAGAAGTGCCTTCCTAAATCTTAATCTTATCCCATTTATAATGCAAGCTTCAGTTGCATTAAAAGTGGTATTTTTAGTATTAATTATTAGTGTTCCTGTAGCTCAGTTGGTAGAGCATGTATACCTTGAATGCATTGTACGTCACTTTGAATGAAAGCATCTGTCAAATGCATACATATAAAATGTAAATGCATTACAGATGAGAAAAGGGAAAACATTTCTGGGAAAGCAGGCAGTCAGTACTATAAATACACTGTGAGAGATGTGTGTTCAAACGTAGCATATCTGGACATTTGAAATTTCAGGCTGTGTCCTTAGGTTCCTGTAAAACAGTCACAGAGATCAATAGATGTTTCTAGGTCTAGCCACAGGTCCAGATTCTTCTATATTTAACCACACTGTTTGTTGGATTGTAGAACAGTAAGATACACAGAACAGGGTTAGGCAGGCAGTCCGGGATCTCATCGCATTGTGGAACTTTTGAAGCTAAGGAATAATGGTTACACCCTCTACCATACTTCCTGTGAAGGTCTGTTCACAGCAAATTACCATTTGAAACACTTTTCTCATGTGCAATAATGAACAACAGGACCAGGAGACGTGTTACAAAAGTAAATGTGGTCATTTTTGATTTCATGATGACTTGGACAGGCACAGAGTTGACTCTGAAACACTGCTCCTGTTACTTTATTCAGCAGGTAATAGAGCTCTCGTGCTCAGTTTCCCTCAGAACAGAAGACTGTCTGGTACTGATACATATGCGGGGGAGGGTAAAGAGTGAGAAGTGTGCTTGTGAGAAAATAATCCAATTAGTCAAGACACTGCAGTCGTGGTGTTATTTTCTTAACCGAATCTTATCACACCTCCAGCGTCATTGTGTCAGTATACGCTGCCGTGAATGTGTTAGTCTTAGCATTGTTCTGCATTCCTTTTAGTCTTTGGTAGCTGACGCTAGTTCAAAGGCTGTGGGAATGTCTGGAATGAGAGCTTAGAGTGTGCTAGTGCAACCTCGAGAATACTTCATGACCTCACAAATGATTTTAAAAATAGCTTCTTGGAGTCTCTATATGAACCTTTGGCTTATTTTTAGCTGAGTAAGAAGTAAACACAAACCATTTAACTATCCAGACATTACACGGCTGTCAATGGCCTGTTTTAATGTTCCAGTACTTAAATTTGAGTAAGGGTTAGATTTCTTATGTTTTAGTGGCTGGTGCAGGGTCTTGTGCACAGGGTAAAAATACTTCACAGTTAGTTTTTCACCAAGTTAATTTTAAAGGGCATACAGAATTAAAAAAAATTGTTTCTTTTTCATCTGAGTACCTTTCTATAAGTATGGAGACTTTGAACCTACAGGGATATAGGTCTAAAACTGATCCGATGAGCGCACCTTTGCTGCTGCTGCTTCTGTTGTTTGGAGATAAGACTGATGTTTGGAGTCTGGTTCCAGCCTCAAACTGACATTTGTGTGAATGTTCTACTTGTGAATGTGCTTCCACTCTGACCAGATAGATGTCTTAATGGGACCTTAAAATAGGAGTGCCCTAATCAAGAAATCCACAAAGAGAACAAAATGCTATATGGTTTGATTAAGATGAAGAGGGAGAGATATTAGTAAAGATATAAAGGTTTTTGATTTAGGGAGGTTAACGCTCCATATTGGAAGCAGTGGAGTGGGTGGATGCAAGCAAAACCATCACTTATGAAGCATTTAAAACGCACAAAAGAATTACAAGCAAGGTCACAAGGTTACTAGTCTTTATGGCGTGGTCCTAAATGCTGCCTTTAGCCCTTGTAGTCTTCCATAGATTACACTCTGATTAAATATGTAATATGATATGTTGGGTAGTTATTCAGTGTATCCATACCAAGGCAAGCTCTGAAGAAGGGCACAGCAAGGGTGAATAGCAACCACATAGGGAATGTTAACACCCTTGTGAACCATTAAATCACAAATGGCGCAAACAAATGTCACCAGACTGTAAATCCAGTTGGGACAGAGCCAATTTTATTTCTGAATCACATTATTTCTTTATGCCTTCCTTTCAGATAAGTCATTTTTAATCATATCTGTCTTTTCTTTAATTCACAATTCAATGTCTTTGTAAGAAAGTGCTCTCTGAATTTCTGTTCAGTTCATTTTGAGTTAATTTTTGTGTCTATTTTTTTAACCCAGACTGGAAATTGTCACTCTTCAGATGCTGCGCTTTCTGATATCATTTACTGTTCTATGACATCATAAAGAGGAGGATGTTTACTGTGCATTTGGACCCAAACTCTCGCTACTGTTCTGTGACTCATGGCAAAACATGTTTCTTTTATGCCTGCTCCACTGATATGACTCATTAGTAGCACAGAAATTAGTTATGTGATGTGGTTTCAGGGTTTGAGGCTATGTCTTCATTACTGCTAGTGTCTCCAGTTGATTATTAGGGGGAAGTCTGCACGAAGCAACTGGAGAGACCTCCCATACACTGTCTCTGAGTGGTTTGGACTCAGGTTGTAGTGGCGCTCTGTGTTTGTCCGAACTCTATAATTCTGCCCACCCAGACTAGAGGAATGGAGGAATGTGGTCAGACAGTCAACTAATTGGATACACAAGCGTGGCTGGTCTTGAATGGTGAAATGTGTTGCACCCACGCTATATTGATCATGAGCACCTTTAATGACTGAGCAAGCAATCTGAATCCACCCACAGCCACCTGGAGACATCGTTCCACTTAATCACAGTCATTTATTTACTTACTTGACGGGAAAAAAGCCCCCTGTGATGAGTGAATGTATATTTAAGGCCGCACATTTTCGCTGTGCCAGCTTCAAACAGTAGTGATGCAGTTCAGCAGAGTCAGGGGCTAACTAGTGGGTTCAAGTTTAGAGAAAAGTGTACAGAGAATGTTTAAACTCATGTATTTTAGAAAGTGCATCCTGTGCATCTCCAGCCAGTTTACTGTTGACAGGAGTTTGTCTAAAACTTTACTTCCATGAGAAAATTAGGAAATGGACAGGATAGTTTTGTTTAAACTGGCACTACACAGTGGAGAGCAAATATAGGGTTATGGACCAGCTCTGTTAAATGTTCTCCTCTAAATTTTCCCAAGTTTTGCCCCTTTTTTCTGTCATTCACCAGTTCACCATTTATTCAGTTTTTCCTTCTTCATCTGCTCTCACGTTTCCTGTTCATAAGTCTTATTTATCTTCATTTTTCCATGTTCTTCTTTGTTGTTCTGTGTTTTTTCATTCTTTTATTTCTTCTCTGGCCTTTTTGTCAGGTCCAGCTGAAGACCACAAAGTGCCGGGTAACGAGCGAGTGGCGGGAACTGAAAAGTGTTACGAATCCTCTTCATTATTTCTGTATGTGTGGTTAACCAGTCACTTAAACCTCACCAGTTCTCCTCCTTTAAAGCCTCTGTAAATGAGAGGTTCTAGACAAAAAACCCATTTGAAGTCATATAGCTGAATAACTCTGGCCATGCGTATTGTCATTCTGCACGATTTGAACTGGTTGCACGAGAGCCTCTTTTTGTAGTCAATTCAATTAGGACGTTATGGAACAGTTTCATATGTGTCTGTGTACGTGAGTGAAATGGTAAACAGACCTTCAGCACATTAACACGTGGCATGAAGAGATAAAACAGATTTACAGTCTTGCAAATCTGATATGCAAAGACTATAGATCTTAATGAGAAATGTTTTCATTTTTCACTCTAACATTATAATAAACAGAAGTTACGTGAGCTAATGGAATTTGACTGCTTACGCTTGTTAATCCCTCAGTATTTCACATTTCTGTACTGATCAAATTCTTTCAAACACATAGGCACAGGAAACAATGTATTTACAAGGCATTTGTGTGCATGTGAGGGTGGATGGTTGTGATGCATTAGACCAGTGCTCATTCCTCTCAGAGGACATTTCTCCCTCCATTAGACAGTCAGTGGATTGCAGCTTCTAGAGCCTCTGCCTTTTAGTGGTGGAGCCAGATATTCTCTCAAAGGGCTGGTTCAGAATCAGTGTGCCATTGGTTGAGTTTAGAGCTCAGTTAGGGCTTGTGCTGCTCTGGGATCAGTGGTATGGTCCATACGGCAGCCACTCATGGGTGAAATGAAGTTGAGGGCATCATTCTGCACACTTTTAGCCCAGTGCTGTGCAACGCATAGGAAGTGGTTAATATTTTAAGTTTGATTGGCAGATTTTGAAGTGGCGCTTTATGGGTCTCAGGTATATGCAAGTGTGTGTTTGTGTAATGTAGGTCAGGAGGGAAAGGAAGTGGTCGATGGCAGCTCACATCGTTCAATCTCTTAATAGTGGAGCTATCAGACGCTTCCTTTATTCACAAGACTACTGCATGTGTGTGTTTTTGTGTT